>QVTF01005046.1:220000-234461 GCA_003573665.1 Oxygymnocypris stewartii
AAACTAAATGTGTTTGTCATACTAATCAAATTGTACAAATTCAGATTAAATCGCCACATCATAAAATAGTACAATTTTCTCTTGAGATGGGGTTTGAATCAGGGTTATCATCATTGTTGACTATAACTAAAACTATTAAAATATTTTTATAATTTAGTAATTTAATTATTAATAATATGTATTTTAGATGAAGAACTTAAACGTATTTCAGTTGTAATTTTCATTTAGTTTATGTTGAAGTGCACAATTCCTATCTGGAAAGAAAATAATAATTACAATGTAACTACAACTGAAACTGAAATAAAAATAAACTCAACCGTAAAGGCCATTGCACACTGAGTCTGAAATTTTCACACGTTGAAAAATAAATACGACCTCATGTTGTGTCACTCAAGTTCTCACACTGCCTCCGAAACTTTCATCCGTCATAAAGAAATCGGATCAGGTTGGATATTCTGCGTTTTCGCATCCGTAGCAAGCATTTTGATAGGAAAGGATGACGAATACGAAAACAAACGGAAAAACGCATGCGAAGATTTTGGACTCAGTGTGCAATGACATCAAAACTTACACTAATTAAAATAGCACTTATAAAAAATGACTAAAAATGAAAACTGGAAGTATAAAAATAAAAGCTAATTAAAAAATATTATATGTAATATAATACTGAAGATAAAAATGTAAACTCTTTCACACACAACAGTTTTTTTTCTTGTTTTTTACACAAAACCTGTTTCCTTGACAACATACGGAGTACGTGGCAGAGCCTTGAGGTGCTTCCTCTGATGGACACAGACGAGTTTCACGGGCCGGCTGAGACACTACACTACATGCAGTCAGGAGTTACCTGCAGCACGCTGTCTGTCTGCAGACTGATGTTTCAGAGACTTCACCTGCTTGCAGGAGGACTATAACTGGAGACTGATGTTTCACCTGCTTTTAGAGCTTAAGATCAGGCTTTGCTTCTCTCCGGATTTTCCTCCATGTCTGTCATCATTTGATATTTTCCCTCCAGTTTTCTTTTATTGTCACGATTCATTGATTTCCGTCCAGGTCCCTCCTCCTGCAGTGTTTTTATTTTTTCCTGATCTTTAATTTGGCTCTCCGCCCCCTCGGCTCTCCTCTCATCTGTTCTCAGTTAGAAGATGCAAGCTCTTTGAATGATGTTGACGGCTGATCTCGGTGTCCGGCGCGGTCAGCGGTCACAGCATGATGAACTTGGAGGGACTCGAGATGATCGCGGTGCTGGTTGTGGTTGTTGCCTTTGTTAAGGTTCTGGAGCAGTTTGGACTTTTAGAGCCGAGTTATGATGGTAAGATCAGAGGAGATTTCTTTAAGCTTTTCACCTCAAAGAATTGGGGACAGAATCTGTTGTGTAAAGGTTTAAAGTGTTTGTACTAAGACAATACTTCTTTGTTGCTGTTTTCTAAGCTATAATCATGAATGTTTAGCAGCAGCATTCAGAGCAAATGCTTTTCTGAAACGTATCTTCAGGTTTATGAATATCTGGTGATTATTGGTTCTCATTAATTTGGACACTTAATGCAAGTTCAAAAGAATAGAAACAGTTGTATCCTGCATAGTGTTTGTCGATATGGTTTTCAGTTATTTATTACTTTTTATTGATAAAAGTACAATTACAATAGTAATGCTAATTTGGTGTTAATGTGTGTTTGTGTGACAAAGATGAAAAAGAAATACACATACTACTGAAATATACTTTAAAAGATCATCTCAAGTGTGAACTGAATGTGATGTTTTCGGACACTTAATTTCATGTTCTTTTCAAATAAATGAAAAGGTTTTGTAGTTAATATTTATATTAAATGTAATTATCTGAACTTGAGAGTGCTTTTTGGCCCACTAAGTACATCTTTATATGTTGTTTCATACATACTTCTATTGTCTTTGAAATATATGTACTTTAGGATGTTAGTCAACACATTAAATTGGTGTGCTTCTTTAAGCACGATCAAAGATTATTAAAACCTAATGATTTAAAATGTAAAATATTAAATATTAAATCAAAATATTACATTATTACAAGTGGATTTTTAAAAGTGTAGATTTAAGCCTATTAGTAGCCTATTATATTATTTACAAGTACCGTGTGTGTGTGTGTGTGTGTGCGTGTGTGTGTGCGTGTGTGTGTGCGTGTGTGTGTGTGCGTGTGTGTGCGTGTCTGTCTGTCTGTGTGCGTGTCTGTCTGTCTGTCTGTCTGTGTGTGTGTGTGTGTGTGTGTGTGTGTGTGTGTGTGTGTGTGTGTACACTACAGTTGCACAATTTTTAACAAAGATAAGATGGGGAAAGGTTAGTGTAGTGGTTTGTCAAGTTTGTGTACTTAAGGGTTTTAGATAAATTATGCATAATTATACTCACAAATGAAGTTTTTTAGACAAATTGAACTGAAAAAGGATTGTTACCAGTTCATTGATTCGTAAATAAAATGACCAGTTGTAAGAAAGGCACAAAGTACTGAGAAATAGTATTTAATTTCACTGACAATATGTATGTTGAAATATTATGTAACAAATGAAAAATATCACCGTTAGGCTTTAAAGGGGTCATTGGATGTGACATGCACTTTTACAAGTTGTTTGAAGTGAAATGTGTGTTGACAATGTGTGTGTGTGTACACAACCACCCTATAATGGTAATAATCCACCCAGTGTTGTTTTTTTAATCTCGTAAAATCTTTTCCCCTTTCTCAAATCGAGCTGATCAGATGCCTGTCTGTGTGATGTCACACAGACCCAGGCCCCTCCCACTAATGTTGATTGACACGAGCGTTTTACTTTAGACCCGCCCTGAGTGAGCTGTCATCAGTCCGCCATTGTTTCCACGCTGGAGCAGATGTAGACAAGAATGTCTCCTAGACCTAAGCGATTGAGTTGTTTTGTTGGATGTAATAATGAACATAACAGTCGTCATTTACTCCTGACATCTGAGCTGCTGAAGACACAGAGGATTACATTTGTTTGATTACGTGAAGAGAATGCGTCCCCGATCTACCTAAATGTGTCTATCTTCACGTGAATCATTCGTGATCCAGCTTCACCTCCAGAAGTTAGTATAAGGTTTTTTAATTATGCCTTTCCTAATAATTCCCAATAATGTGCTAGATAGCAAGTTTCACGATGAACGCGGCTAAAGTTGAACGTCTCTCAGAGAATGGCTCGGAAGAGAGGGGCGGGGCAAGCAGAGCTCATTTGCATTTAAAGTGACATGCAACAAAACGGCTTGCTGCAGACAGAGCTGATTTTGACAGTGTAAAAAGGGTGTTGTTTTACACTATACCATTGAGAAATTTTAACCAAACTATGTTACAGACTGTTCATTAAGACCCTAAATAATCATATCAACTTGTGGAAAATGGGCATCTGATGACCCCTTTAAAAGCCTGTTTACAAAAACAAACAAAAAAAACTGTTGTAAGTATATGTTTAGCAAAATCCCACCAATATACAAGGCGGCTGGTTTACTGTCATTGTAAAAGTCTGCTCAGACTACAGTCTGGTTTACTGGATTACCATCAGCATTGACTGTCTTTACAGTCTGGACTCATTTCTAACCTGCGCGTCGACAGAGTATCACTTTGGCTGTGTGATTCAGTTTGTTTCTGTCCTGTTTTTAATTGTTATATCAGTCTGTTAACTCACAGTCTGTTATTGCTTTGAGCTTGAAGCATGCTTGACTTCCACAAATATTGTCCTGTAAGTTATTATTTCAGATTCTGCAGAGCAGATCTGTTTCTCATCACTTCTATTATTAACCTACACATGCATATGAGTGGGTGATTGTTTATTGTGTCGTCTTATGAGTGGACGTACAGGTTTCTATATTGAGTTTGGCCTCTTCATGTCTATTTAAGAAAGATCTACTAGGCTTGCTATTAATATGCTACTTGTCCTTTGTTATAGATGACAAATTGACTTTAAAAGGGGTCGATCACTCCTAGATAGATTTTACAAAGAAAACCTTTTTATTAGTAGTTATTATTATTATTATTAATAATACAATAAAGTTTAATGTTGTGTACACCAGACATTATAAACCCAATGACATCACCAGTAATCTTATTCATTGTTCAGTTTTAAAAGTGTTGTGGAGCAGCTTGAACAAACAATGGCTGCTTATGCTAACATTAGGCAATAATACTTTGATTTATCTGTTGAATGGTAATTAAGCTAATTGGACGGTTGCAGTGTCAGTGCATTATTCAAATTAATGCAATGATGGCAGTGTTCCCAAGCTGAATGAATCAGCCTGCCAGACCCAATAGTACAGCATTTCCGCTGATTTACCTTTACTTTTAGTCATTTTGCAGACACTTTTATCCAATGCATCAGTAATATGTATTGCAATGTTGAAATTGCATGTCCTCCTCCTATATATCCACTTCAAGCTTTGGTGTGTGTGGTTACCTTGTAAAGATTATATTTGATATGCTTTATGTATGTTAGAGCAGAGCAGGAGTATTATTGTTAACTAAAACTAAAACCATAAAAAAAACATTTTCATTACTTTTATTTAATCTAGTGCCAAAAGCAATGTTTCTCATTTTTGTTTAGTTGAAGTTCTAAAATAACTAAAACTAAATTATTTAAAACTCTTCAGAAGTAAATAAATAAATACATACATGAATAAAAGACACTTAAAAAACTAATACAAATGATAAAAAAATAAAGCATTAACTAAAATTAATCTATTTTTTTAATACTTCAAAATATTAACAAAATGTATAATAGTTTATACGATGTTTCTAAATCGCAATGGTTGAAAAAAACTAGTATATGCAAAGAAACACAAAAGCCACATAAAAGTAGCGTTCTGAAACAAACCAAATGCACCTTTTGCTAGTGAAATAATAATTTCCCCAAGCTCTAATAATGAGAGTTAATGAAAGAAATCGTGATGTCTGATTAGTGAACACTTTATGTCTTTTGAGTCAGATTTATTCAGTGAAGCAGGTTATTATGAATGATTCATTCACAAATCATCCAATTTAACTCAATGATTCTCAATGGCTAATAGCTCACTACAAGAAAAAAAAAAGATCAGTTAATAACTAAAATTCACTTACTTAATATTCTTTAATGTTAAATATGAAAATTCAAACTGAAATTAATAGTGACTGAATTGGCCTTTTAGGTGACCTGTCCCTTTAAGAGATGTTGTCCTTGTCAAGAGGTTTTAGGAAGCAGTAAAAAAACTTTATTCATTTATTTTTTAATCTGATTCTGAGTCTCGTGTTGTATTTTCTAGAGTAATTATGTGCCCTCCCTGACTTGCAGTTAAAAATAGATAGTTTCGCAGTCGGATTGCAAATGGCTTCTTTCACCCAAGTCACCTCGTCTCTGCTGGAGTGACAGTGAGTGACGGCAGTGTGCCACCGAACGACACGGGCATGATATCAGATGACACTTCTGACAGGATCCCAAACAGAGCAAGCACAAGACTGTGATTGCAGAAGACTGAAGTAACAAGTCACATAAAGAACCACCAGTGAGCAGTAAAGGGAGCATGATAACACTTGAGATAAGAAGTGCAATTAAATGTGTTGCACTTTAAATCTTACGTGTCCAAAACATTACATTCAGTTCACACTTAAGTGTATTCTTTTAAAGGGCATTATTTTAATAATAAATACTCTTTTTTAAAGTATCTTGATCATTGTAAACAGACTGGGATAGATATTCTGTGATGACAAGTCAGTGGATGGCAGTGAAGTGAAGGATCGGTGCAGGAGGGGATGGTATTAGTCCATGTGTAAATCAGTGTAAAACCAAACGCTCACACCGGCACGAATCAGTCACCCGTCAGGCCCGAGACCACTGCTCTCACGGCCATCTGCTGCCCTTCTGTGTGTACTGTACAGCACGCTCTCAGACGTGTACTGTTACGCCTACTACATGGGACTGTATGATTGCCATTGAAAACGTAGATAATACTATCTGATATATTATCTTCTCAGGCAATACAATGAGTCACTGTTCGGGAGAGTTGTTTGAATGTTTGAGAGGATCTTGCAGTAATATATTTCAGCCACATGGTGGCATTAGAACAATACAGTTGTTGCATGAGATTTGGTGAAAATACTGCTTCAATGCCTCTTAAATCAAGAATCATGGCAGACACCCCTCATCTCCTTTCCTATTCATTTCTAAATGTGAAATTGATATATGTCCTAAATCCTGAAATAACTGCAATGTAATACAGTAAACATAGGTGGAAGATGATGATGCCTTGGCATATTTGATGTTTTTGCATAAACTACAATTTCACAGCATAAAATTCCATTTTAGGATTATGGTTTTGAATTGCAGACTAGGATTTTAATTAGGTAGTTGGTTTTTCAACCACAAGGCTGTCCAATAACAATGATAATAATAATAATAATAATAAATAAACAAACTACTTCTGCAGTACATAACAGTGTTATTTTGTTTTATTATTATTTAGATTTATATTAGATTTTAAAAATTTATTAGATTTTAAGATTTTCATGATTTTTAGATTTTGATTATCTAGATTTAGATGTACATTAGATTTTTTATTACTTAATTATATTTGATCAATATTGTGATTTGTTTATATGTTTCCCATTTTACTTTCATTTATGTTAATATTTTTGTATTTTTTTAGGTAACATTCATGCTATTTCAAGTATCTTTTTTAAATCTATTTTTATTTTATTTTGTTCAAACAGATTCTGTCACAATAATAATAAACCGTGTGTGTGTGTGCGTGTGCGTGTGTGTGTGTGTGTGTGCGTGTGTGTGTGTGTGTGTGTGTGTGTGTGTGTGTGTGTGTGTGTGTGTGTGTGTGTGCATGTTTATGTGGTTTATGAGGACACAAATTTGTATAATGACATAGTTATGACATAGGTATTACAAGGAGAAGGTGATTTATGAGGACATTTTCAGTGTCCCCATAATTTAAAATGCTTATAAATCATACAGAGTAAGTTTTTTGGGGGTGAAAGTAGAAATGCACCGTCTCCTGTGAGGGCTAAGTTTAGGTGTAGGGTAGGTGTAGGGCAATAGCACATACAGCTTGTACAGTATAAAAACCATTATGCCTATGGAGAGTCCCCGTAAACCATAAAAACCAACATGTGTGTGTGTGTGCGTGTGTGTGTGTGAGAGACTGTGGGCGCAGGTGTGTTTTTCAGTCCAGGTTGGATGCTGTGACTGAAACCAAATCAAAGCGAGATGAGAAAAATAATCCTGTTAACAGAAGGAAGTTTGTTTTCACATGTTGAGCATAACTTGGAAATGTGCTTTCTTTCATTCATGTTTGATTTTACGACATTGCTTTTAACCTCAGGTTCATCCAGGATGACTGTTCTTTCCATTAGAATTAAATATCTAAGTTAAATAACACATCATTTAGGAATGTATATTGGCAGGTCATTTGTATGCTGTCAGACCAAATCAAAACTCATCACATTTGGCGTACATTAGGCTTCCAGTATATTTCTGACACTAGTGGATAGATGTCATTCTAAAGCCTTGTGCTTGTCACATCAACTTGTATTCCAGAGACGCTGCAGGCAGCTATTAAATGTGCACTCATGCCAGAATAGATAAAGTTATTAGCTTCTGATGTGAGGAAAATTAATTATGTTGATAGAAACGCTTCAAGTTTCACATGTTTTTCGGCTTCTCTTCATTGAATTATAATATATTTTATTTAATAATTTATTTCTTCCATGTTCAGTCACTCGGAACCAATAAACAAAATTCAAAATAACCTTAATCGAGAAAAGCCCACTAATGAAGAAGTGAGCAATTCAAAGACCTTATTGTGACAGATGAGGAAAGAAAGTTTTAGAAGTCAGTATTTTCAGTATATGTTAGTTTTGTTTCCACTTCCTTTTCAAGTCTATCAGTGACTTTCAAGTAATAATAATGAATTGTACTAAACCTGTGGTGAAACTGACAGCCCTAGTTTTTATGTTTCTTCTTATACTTTAAGACTGGCAAAGTTTCTGTAACGGCTTGTACAAGCTGTGTACTAAACACATGGGTGGACACAGTCAAAGAAGTCTTAGTCTTAAAGAGATATTTCACCCAAAATTCAAATTTGCTGTTAATATATTCACCCGTAAGCCGTCCAAGATGTTGGTCTTCAATAGAATTTCAGCAGATTTTTAGTGAAACTACGGTCAGCAGCTGCACATTCTTGAGAAAACAAATAATATCAAATGAACGCAAAATTAACACCTGTGGCTCCTAATGATATATTGAGGTTTAATGAAGCAAAATGATTGGTCTGTGCAAGAAACTGAACATTATTTCCAACATTAACACCTGTAATCCACAGCCTCAAATGGTCCGAAGTAATGTTTGGTTTGCAGACAAATCATTCTTTTGAACCAGTATTTATTTAAGTAATTGAACCAGTTGCTTCAAACACATACTGTAAAACACCCATGCTTCACATCAGTATTAGGTGCTTTAATAATCTACTGTAATTGCATATATGTCAAACCATTGCGCAATTATGTAAACCAACTAGTGAACTGAACCAGTTAATCAAAACAATCTGTTCACTGAAAATAATCGTATTTCCCTGTCTGAGGCTCTGGATTGCAGGTAATCGTGTTGTAAATAATGTTCAGTTTCTTGCACAGACTGATTGTTTGCTTCATAAGACCTCAATATATCATGAGCAGCTATGGGTATTCATTTCATGTTGCATTGTGCTTTTTTGACTCTTAAAGTGATAGCAATGACTTGCATTTATGAATCACCAAGGACCACGGTTTCAGCTCAAACTCTTCTTTACTGTTCCACTGAAGAAAAGAGTCACCTACATCTTGGATGGCCTGAGGGTGAGTAAATAAAGAGCAAATGTTCAGTTTTGAGTGAACTATCCCTGTAATAGTTGCACTGGAATAGTTTGAGGAAACATTTAAAAAGTGAAACTTGATTTGTTGCTCCAGATAAAGAGACTGGAACAGCAGCCACAAAACACACAGTCATTAACTGTTGTCATTTTGACTGATAAAATGGGTTTCTGTCTGGAAATGCTGCCAGTTGGTAATATGTCAAATTGTGCATCTTTCTCATTCTTTGTTTGGGTTTCAGTATTACTTTGTCTTTTTCAGTCCTTTTGTCTGAAGGCATGTCTCTTCTATTCTGCCTCCGCTAGGCTGTGTGTTGTTTTTCTGCTTGAAGAAAAAAAAACGTTTTTGGCTAATTATGTTTCACAGGTGATTGAACAGAAATGCTCTTTGCATTTTGCATTTAAAAGCTACTCGTATATCTGGGCTGACAGGGCAGCAATCAAATGCCATGTCATTTTCTTCAAATTGTCCTGTCCTATAAATGTCAGAAACACTGCGTTATAACCAGGTGCGACACACAAGCGACAAGCAATTTGTGTCCACACTAAATCAAAAGCCATTCTGAGCATATTTTGTTTAAAGACCCACAATCTCCTCATAAAAATTGACAAAGTTGACCATTTACAATTAAACATATTTAAAATGTGCAGTCTTTCTTTTCTAATAAGATAGAAAAAAATAACGTTAACAAAAAGGAGAAACTTGGCATTCTTTTTCCAGAACATTATATAAATAAATAAGACAATAGCAATATTTTTCATCCTAATTCTGACTTTTCTTCTCTGAACTCTTAGCTTATATCTAAGGAGTTTATTTCTCACTTTTCTTGCCACAGAATAAAAAATAAAGTGACTTATTTCACAATTCTGTCTTTTTTATTATTAAGTTTATATTTCACAATTTTGACCTTCTCAGAATTGCGAGTTTATATATTATATAATTATAATCTCAGAATTCTCACAATTCAGACTTTTTTCTCAGCATTAGGAGAGCAAAACAAATCGAAATGTTAAATATAAAGTCAATTACGATTAAATTATTTTTATTAAAAAAATATTCAAAGTTGTTATATACAATGTAAAAATGACATTTTTATTTGTATATTCTGTGGCAGAAACGGCCTTCCATTGCATTCTCGTTTTGTTCAAATCAATTTGTAGAATTACATTTTTCTGATTATCCTTGAAAAAGGTAATAAAAAGTATTTATATAAAGGTAATCCATTCTTATAGTTCTCCATTATTTCTTGTTACTAACTTCTCAGGCAATCCTTTAGATTTACACTGTTAGCACTGAAACTGCCACGTTCTTCTGTTCTTGACTGATAGATTGAAGTGATGTCAGTGGTCTTCAGACAAACGTCTAGTTCCTTAAGCCCATTTAAAGCCATCTGTCCCAGCCAGCTCCCACAAATATAATTCTCTCATCAACCACATCAGACGGCTGTGCTCGACCAAACCACACATCCTCATATCAAACAGCAGTTTCAACAACAATGCTTATCTTACTAAATGTTGCAATCATTTGCATTGCATCATGTAACAGGCTGCTGCTTGTTATTCGGACCGCCAGGTCCTGCTTTTAAAAAACTGGGGGCATTTAAACCTCGATTTGAGCCATTACAAAATATTGTACAGAGATTGAATAAACACATTAGAGGGCACTTCTAGACACCTGACAACTTCTCTAAAGCGTTGTGGTCTGTATGTTGTGGGCAGAAACTGTTATTTCACCCTCAGCTGTGTATTCAGCAGTGCTCAGGGACGCCATGGTTCACAGGCTTTAATTGCTTACATTTCACACTCAGTGCTTTTGGGGATTTGAGAATATGACAGGCTAATTTCACTGCTTTCTAAATATTGCAAACCAACATTGCTTCCTATGGTATTGCAAATATTGCCATAAAAGCATGCAATTATAGCCTACCTGAGGCACGGCACAGCTGTTGTGGCACAAATTACAGTGTATTTTCACATATGTGACCCTGAACCACAAAACCAGTCTTAAGTGTATACATAATATAATAGATAACATAATCAGAAAGCTGAATAAATAAGCTTTCCATTGATTCATGGTTTGTTAGGATCGGACAATATTTGGCCGAGATACAACTATTTGAAAATCTGGAACATCTTGTATGTCCTGCAAGTCATCTGTAGGAGAAAAATACAAGACCCGCAAATCTGTGGCTACAGAACAGCAGGACCTTGTATGTTATGATATTAAATTAGTTGTAATCGTTTAACCACCACAGCGTCTTGTCTCTGTTCACAACGCGCATGATTCATGTCGAATGCAAGTGACGTCACAGGTAGCAGAAAGTGCAAGCAGCGATTGCAAGTTACATTGTATTTTAGTTTATTTTTTCTTGTCTTCACCACCTGCTACTGTTGTAAAATGTTGAGAGATTCAAACAAAAAATAATCAATAAATAGAACAAAATAAAAAAGACTCCATCTGACATCACTCACGGAAGCGCAAGTGTCTGAGAGTGCAAGTGCTGAGAGTGCAAGTGCTGAGAGTGCAAGTGTCTGAGCGTGCAAGTGCTGAGAGTGCAAGTGCTGAGAGTGCAAGTGCTGAGAGTGCAAGTGCTGAGAGTGCAAGTGCTGAGAGTGCAAGTGCTGAGAGTGCAAGTGCTGAGAGTGCAAGTGTCTGAGAGTGCAAGTGTCTGAGAGTGCAAGTGCTGAGAGTGCGAGTGTCTGAGCGTGCAAGTGCTGAGAGTGCAAGTGCTGAGAGTGCAAGTGTCTGAGAGTGCAAGTGTCTGAGAGTGCAAGTGCTGAGAGTGCGAGTGTCTGAGCGTGCAAGTGCTGAGAGTGCAAGTGCTGAGAGTGCAAGTGTCTGAGCGTGCAAGTGCTGAGAGTGCAAGTGCTGAGAGTGCAAGTGTCTGAGAGTGCAAGTGTCTGAGAGTGCAAGTGCTGAGAGTGCGAGTGTCTGAGCGTGCAAGTGCTGAGAGTGCAAGTGCTGAGAGTGCAAGTGTCTGAGCGTGCAAGTGCTGAGAGTGCAAGTGTCTGAGCGTGCAAGTGCTGAGAGTGCAAGTGTCTGAGAGTGCAAGTGTCTGAGAGTGCAAGTGCTGAGAGTGCGAGTGTCTGAGCGTGCAAGTGCTGAGAGTGCAAGTGCTGAGAGTGCAAGTGTCTGAGCGTGCAAGTGCTGAGAGTGCAAGTGTCTGAGCGTGCAAGTGCTGAGAGTGCAAGTGCTGAGAGTGCAAGTGCTGAGTGCAAGTGCTGAGAGTGCGAGTGTCTGAGCGTGCAAGTGCTGAGAGTGCAAGTGTCTGAGCGTGCAAGTGCTGAGAGTGCAAGTGCTGAGAGTGCAAGTGCTGAGAGTGCAAGTGCTGAGAGTGCGAGTGTCTGAGCGTGCGAGTGTCTGAGCGTGCAAGTCTGCAGCCAGACCCTATTGGGAAAAAAAGGTTCGGCAAAAGGTGGGATTGAACTCAGGTCGATTGCATCAAAAAGCATGCACCTTACCAACTACACCACTGAACTGATGATTGACAAGCGTCCTTTATTATCAGTGTTGACTGTCCCAATCACACGTTGGTGGGCGGAGTTAGTGTAACAGCCAACAAGGTGGGCTATTTGCACTTAGTGCAATTAGGCACTCTGTTAAAGAAATCAGTTTAGGCTTTAAATAGGTGATTGAAATAAACGTTTTTACTTACATTTTTATTCCTGTTCTATTCTGAATGCCTTTAAATGTAAAGGATTTGTTATGAGTAAGGGGAACTAAAATTAATTTAGCATTTATAATGAGTGTAATTGTTTTATTTACATTTCAATTTTTTTTTCAAATAATACATTTATCAATATTTTTCAGTACAGTTATATTATTTCAACCAAAAAATTGTATAGCATAAATAATATATGGTCAAGATAATATATTCTTATTCTGTTCAATATTTGTATTTAATAATAATAATACAATAAAGGTCATAATAATACTTTTAATTTGATGGACATTACTTGTTAAAAATAGGTTTGAATTTGCTCTTGTAAAGTGTATACCCAAGTTTGAATTTTTATTTTATTTCAAATTGATCAGCCCTAAAGGAAAATCTCCAAAGCAAACTAATCTTTCATAATTTTGTATTTGTATTTTCTATGCATATGCACTCCCCTAAAAAAAACACCTCGATCATTCTAGAATTATAATTTTTTTACAAATAGAGCAAGTCATCGGGTAAAAATTGCTGTATTTATTTATTTATTTAAATATTGCAATGTCAGTTTTTGATATCATGCAGCCCTACTGTCATATTTCCGAGTCTGAGGGAGAGTCTTATCCTTGGCAGGTGTTTTTTTTTTTCTGCACGTGTGTTTTTATCCACAAGCATCAATCACAAAAGTGCCTTTGCATAATGTGAACATGTGACGGACTTCACTTTAGGTCTCCCTCGATTCTGCACCTCTGACACGTTAAATGAGGATGTTGTTAAAGAGTTGAATTGTGAGCAGTGTTTGTGTTGTAGGTCCTGACTGGCCTGTCTGAATGTCAGTATGAGTGAATCAGGACAGTCTTTCCTCACATAACCCTCCGCTGGACAGGCCAGGCTTGATAAGAGTCCCCACAGGACAGGGAGGCTTTGACCGTAAAATGGAAATACGTAATCTCTGGCCAAAATCGATTTTATAACCAGCAGAAATCGAAGAACAAAGAGCATTCTCATCTGAGACACATCCTATGCTTGACAGAGATAAGAAATCGTCCCAGTAAGGGTTCTCCATCATCACTCTCTGACATTTTACGTCACCTTTAAAGATGTCACAGAAGGACAAGACAGAACAGGAGGCGATGGCCATAGCTGTCAAGCTGAATTCATTCATGTCTGTTGTATATCAATTTTTTTTACAGTGCATATGCATTTTTAACCTTTTGGGCAGAGACTGTGAGTTGCTAAATGATTCCCAAAGGCTAGTGTCATGGTTTTAATAAAACTAAGCTATTATAGGCAGATGGAGGGGAAAAACACAATGAGCAAAATTAAAAATGGCTGTAGGCATAATCTGCATAATTACATGAGCGGCATTAATAACCCTACACTGAATTATTTGCTCCTAAAAAAGGAATAAAATAATTTAGTACGAGACTTTTAAGCAGTTAGAGATTTGGCTGAATTAACTGTAATGCATGCGAATGGCACTGTTTATGAATTATACCGGATAATGAATGCAAATCTTGTATGAATGTGAAACTGAAGTGTTAGTGTCCTTTGACATCTCTCAACTGTAGCTCAATGCAGTGGCTGATGTCATGGGCCAGAAGGTGGCAGTAGTCATGTATTTTTAGGGAAGCAGCATTGATAGTGGCTTTTAGGATGCTAGAATGTGCTGTAATAAATATAAACCGCTCTCTTTGAATGACTGCTCAAAAGTAGTAGCTCTAAGCTATACAGAGTTTTGCACACAATTATGTTTAGTTGACTTTTTCCATAATTTTTTCGCCCTTATTCCATATCTTCATGCTGATTTTTTGTAATTGTGAAGAATCTCCACATGGCCTTTCATTACCCGTGTGAAAGTACACTTCTTTTAAAAAGATTACTATAGAAATATATATATACTTAAGTGTGAACTGAATGTAATGTTTTCCGACATTTATTTGCATGATAATTGC
>QVTF01005047.1:0-29578 GCA_003573665.1 Oxygymnocypris stewartii
ACAGCTCTTAACACTCAAACTAAACCGCTACAGATGCTCACGGTCATTTCTAAGCGATGTGAAATCCTAACAATGACACCCCGTGATTCCTCACACAACATCAGCGATTACAGAAATAGATATCTGTTTCTTTTCTTGAGTATTCATGCAGTTACAACCTTCAAAAAGGACGCACACAATTATAAAGTTGGCTTTGCATGGGTGGAGTTTATAATAAACTGTTCTTGCGGTGTTGCTAATAAACTTGGCAGGCTGTAGGTATGATTCTGGTCAAACACTAGTGAGTGTTTTCTTAAGCGTTTGGCGTTGAGCGAGAACAACCTCCTGCCTTAGCAGCGTGACTGTCGCAAGCCAATACGGTTTGCCAGAGAAAGTGACTTGCTATTCTTTCAGCAAGGTCAGTCAGCGTGTACATGTTAGGCATGATAGCTTACATCATAGTTCACTGTCTCATGTAACAGTTAAACGAGTCTCCTAAAGTTTGGAGAGCTGTTGGCCACACTTCTCTCATTCCTGTTCATGTTCCTGAATGTGTTTTTTAGTTTAGTTTTAGTGTATTAGTTACTTAATAGTTATTTAAGGAAACAGTTGCAAGTTACTATTTTTTCACAGTGAACATGTTGTATTGCATTGTATTAGGTGCATTTATTAATTTATTCATTCATTCATTCATCACAGCAGATACCATCAGGGCGATTTATCCTGACATCTAATGACTCATGTGTCTTCACTCTCATTCCTGAGCGGCTGTGAAGCTGTAAATGTCTTCTGATGTTGTGTGACTGAATAGCTGGAGTCAGATCCATGTTTTCGGGGGTCTCAGTTCCCAGCAGGCCGAGCAGAGGCTGAGGTCGTCTCTGTTGACCCTGATGCACACCATCTGTGATGTGTCACTGCAGGAGCACGAAGACACGGAGCTCCGGTCAGTCATGTGACGTGACTGACTGACTGCAATTCATAACTCATAAATGCATGTCATCTAAGAATGAGTGTATGTATGTAGCAGAATTATTATTAACTAAAACTAAAATCATAAACTTTACTTGAAAAAAATAAACATTAACTGAAATGAAATGAATTTATGTCATAATAATGAGTGTGTGCATGTGTGGCAGGGTTATTATTGTTAACTTAAACCATAAAAACATGTTCATTATTACAATTTACAATTGTTTGAAATAAATTAAACATTAAGTGAAATAGAATAAAATAAAACAAACGTTCAAATATTTGGCAAGGCAACATTTCTAATTTTCTTTTTTAGTAAGTTGAAGAGCTAAAATAATTAAAACTAAGTTAAAACTAAAAACAGAGCTGAACCTTAAAAAATATATAGACATATCTAAAAATAAAAATGACGAAAACACAAACTTTAACTAATACAAAAAAATTAAAAATAAATACATTCAATTGTGTGCATTTAAAATATTTTGTAACATTATACATTTTACAGTAACATTTATAAATGTCACGTTAAATACCTCAATTGTATACGTTCTTGTTGAATATTGTATTTATTTATTATTTATTAATTAAAATGAATACATATTTCCTATGATATATGTTTTTGTTGATGAATAACAAAAGTTAGGAAGTTCAAAAGAACAGAATCTATTTGAAATAAAAAAATTTAGCAACATTATACATTGTCATTTTTGACAAAATTTGATGTATTGTTGCTAAATAAATTTAGTAATTTCTTTAAAACAAACAAACACTATAATCCACAAGACAAAACCAGACAAATAAAGATGTTCAATCTGTGTTATTTTTTATGTTGAAAGCAGGAACTGTGATGCATTTTTTCAAATGTGATACATTTTGTCATATATTATTAAACTGTTTTCTTTGATGAATGGAAAGTTCAAAAGAACAGCCTTTATTTGAAATATAAATATTTTTTTACATTATGAATGTTACTTTTGATAAATTTCATGCATCCTTGTTGAATAAATGTATCAATATCTTTACATTTTTTTTTACTGACCCCAAACCTTTGGTGCACACACACACACACACACACACACAGACAGACACAGACACACACACACACAGACACACACACACACACACAGACACAGACACACACACAGACACACACAGACACACACACACACACAGACACAGACACAGACACACACACACACACACACACACACACACACAGACACAGACACACTCACACACGCACACAGACACACACACACAGACACAGACACACACAGACACACACACACAGACACACACAGACACACACACACAGACACACACACACAGACACAGACACACACACACACAAACACACACACACACACACACACACACACACACATACACACACATAAATCCGCAAGACAAACAAATCAAGTAAAATATGCAGGCAGCAAGTTAATGGATGTGAAATCTGTGATATTTTCAACCCTTTATTTTTTTGCATCTGACAAATAATTAATGTTATGCGACAGTTGCAGAGCCTTCATCCAAATATGGATTTCCATTTTGCATATTTCAGCGTGCGTTCTGTCCGAGAGCCGCAGTTCAAACAGGTCTAAAGACAAGGACACTCCAGTGTCTCAGTATCTGCGGCTGAAGCGAGCCGGATCCATGACTGGAATTAGGAGTCCAATCGACAAGAGTCTTTATTCAAATGAGAATAATTGATTGGTCACCCTTTTGATTTACATATAAATGAAAGCTTTTTATCAGTCTGTCCACCTGTTTGAACCTCATGATGAGCCGTTCCCCTGTGAGAGATGTGATGCTGTCACATCAGAGAGAGACGACTCGTACTGCGCTTTGTATTCGGCTGGTGTCACCACATCAGAAACCAGATATTCAGTGAAAACATCCGGCCAGTGAGGGGGGGGACCCACAGAGACTCATGAGGTCACGTTCAGTCTCTATTAATATTTGTACCGCTTTTAGTGAAACAACAGAACACAGAAGCGCTCAGAAGTTTAGGGTTGGTAAGCTTTTTAATGAAAGAAGTCTCTTCGACTCACCAGGGATGGATTTATTTGATCAAAAATACAGTAAAACATTTGAAATATTATTACAATTTAAAATAGTTGTTTACTATGTGAATATATATTCAAATATAATTTATTTCTGTGATCAAATCTGATTTTTCAGCATCATTATTCCAGTCTTCAGGGTCACATGATCATTCAGAAATCATAATAATATGCTGATTTGCTGCTAAATCAACATTATTGATAATAATCAATAACAATTGTGCTGCCCAATATTTTTGTGGAAACCGTTATACATTTTATTTTTCAGGATTCACGAATGAACATAAAGTTCAAAAGAGCAGCATCTAATTAAAAAACTTTAACTAATATTAAAATAAAACAGTGGTGGGCCGTTATCGGCGTTAACGTGCTGCGTTAACGCGAGACTCTTATCGGCGATAAAAAAAATATCGCCGTTAATCTATTCTCAAAGTTGGGTTGGGAGCTGGGTCTATACTACGCAAGCTATGATGACTTTCACCCTGATATTTTAGCGCGGATGTATACCTAGCCGAATTGCACTGTAGGGGGCGAGAACGAGTCTTCGAACTAGAGGCTCGCAGTCCGTGATGGACAGATTGTTAACGGCTGGTCTATGTGGTAATACAATCGGGCAGGACATCCAAACGCTCACCTATCATTCATCAACCTCAAATATGGCTTTTCATCTGAAAGATGTATGTAGTAGCAACTTTACATGGCCGCTCAATATGATGTTAACCTAGAGAAATGTGCGCTATTGAAGTGTTTGTGGGGAAGCGCGTTTGCGGCAGGACAGGCTCCGGTGCGCTCACTTGCTCTTAAAATCTCCGTCATTCTTGGTCATACAGATAAAAGTAGCCTAATACATCTTTCGAATCTGTAAAGACTCTACGTTTATTTGTGTGCACTCAGAATAACAACGAAACGTTGCGCTTTTAAGCAAACAGGATGCGCTTTAGGTCTCATGTGAACTTGAGCGAGAAAATCCGTCTTTGAAAAATATATCTATAGAGAGTGAAATGTCTAAAAAATAAAAATAGAAGACGTGTGTGTTAGCATGGATGATTTACATGAAATTTAATCTGTGCAACACTGTGCATAAAATGGCTTTCAGTTCAATATAATAACAAAAAACTACATTTTGGGTTTTTATTCAACTAATAAGGTGGGCACGGAGTGATCTGTATTATATTTTTACTGTAATTGACAGTTATCGGCAAAAAAAAAAAAAAAAAAACAACAACACGGGAGTGGGAGGGAATGGGAGTCATTCTTCCGGGAGTGGAACGGGATTTTCCTCCAGTTTTTTCGTGGGATTGGGACGGGAAGAGATAAAGTTTGTGATGCATTTTGGAAACAGGAGATGAGCCCCTGGTCTAATGCGCCACCTGGCTTGAGAAACCCGTTCTCAAAGACTTACTTTTAGTCATTATTTGGGTAGCACACATATTCTGAATGCCTTCGGCAGAATTCAAATGAGCCATTTTAATCTAGATTAATCTAGATTAATTCCAAAATTAATCTAGATTAATCTAGATTAAAAAAATTAATCTATGCCCACCTCTAAAATAAAACAAAAATCAAATTGAATTGTGTGGATTTCAAATATTTTATAACATTATAAACGTTACAGTAAAATGTATAAATGTCACATTTAATATATCAATTTTATACATCCTTGTTGAATAAAATGTTAAACTTTGTATTTATTAATTAAAAAATTTATAAATTTTTCCTATGATCTATTATTGTGCTTGTATTTTTGTATTTTGTATAATATTTTTGTGGAAATTGTTATACATTTTATTTTTCAGGATTCACAAATGAACAAAGTTCAAAAGAGCAGCATTTATTTAAAATATAAATAATGTATAGCAATATAATTGTCCTTACTCTCTATTTTGATGAATTTAATGCAGCCTTGATGAATAAAATTATTAATTAAAAAACAAATTACAGTCCCTAAACTTTTGACTGCTTAAAATAAATAAATAGACAAATAAGTAAATACTTCAATTAAAATCTAATATAAATAATAATTAAAAAGGTAAGTAGTAATAATAATGATGAATTATTGGCAGAATTCATATAACATAATTCAATTTTCCCACATCTGTGCTGAAAGACTATAAAGTGAACTTGAACTTGAACTTTCTCTGTCTATAATTTTCCACCAATCTCATACTGTAAAGTGTTTCGTTTCTGTAATTATTTAATATTACTGAATAAATCTGACTGCGTTCTTGAATTACACTAATGAAAGCCCTGTTTAAGTGTTGAGATAAACAGTGGAATATGTTCATCTCTACAGTGCAAGCGAACAGGAATGAATGGACGTCTTATCAGGAGTGACACTGTTCTCCTCTGTGCTTTTATGCATCTTATTTAGGTTATAAAATCCATTTAATTATCATTTCTTTATTCAATGAGGCATGACTTACGAACAATCTGAGCTCTCTGGGAGTATTACAGGTGATTAGGTTAATCACTTTTGCTGATGGAGGAGTCATAATTACTGCACTGCTCCTGTGAAGAAGCTGAGGATTCAATGATCTTGAATCCGAAACAACCTTGAAAAACTGAAAAACACTCGTGCTTCATGACACAGACGGATCTCGTTTGCTCTGTCAGAGATCAGGAGACACGGTGTTGTAATGTTACGTTTAGCTCTCATTTTTAGCTCTCGACTTTTGATCACAGATGTTGGTCTCTTGGTAAATCTGAACACAGATGTTGCTCATAATCATATCTGAAAACAAGCACATCTCTATTTCTCATAAACACGTCAGATATTAATTTGATATCTTTTGTGATATTTTTCTTCTCTATATGTAGAACTATGATATTTTTTATGCACATATGTTGTAAAAAATTAAATTACAAAAATGATATATATATATGTATATATATATATATATACACTATATTGCCAAAAGTATTGGCACCCACTTCTAATGAAAGGTTTGACTACTTTAGTAATTTCCAAGAGTACAAATCTGAATGTTTAAGCATATAATGATATTCTACGGAATTGTGTGCTTCTAATTTTATATCAACAGTTTGGACAGGACCCTTTTCTATTCTAACATGACAGTGTCTCTGTGTATAAGACAAGAATCAAAGAGAAATGATGATTCAGTCAGTGTGGAAGAACTTGACTGGTCTGCAGAAAGCAGCTGAACACTTCTGGTGTGACTTTAAATGAGCCACAAACTCATCACCAAACACCAATGACTTCATACAATTTTTAAGTTCATGTATTTCTTTGTCTCCACAGTTTGGAAGTGCCCTTTTCTCTTCTAAAGAAGGGGGGTGTCAGTACTTTTGTCCATATAATGAATGTACAAGTACTTAAATAAACACATTTCATTCAGTCAGAATGCATGATTCTGAGCAATCATACATTCAATTAACACTAATGACAATGTTACAAAATATTTCGCTTTTTATTATATATATATAAAGTATCACAGTTTCACCAAAACGTTAAAGGACATTAATTCAACATTAATGTTGATATTACTGATTCCACATCTCTGTACTTTTCACTATTTATCTTTTGTCTTGTGGATTAAATATTAATAGATGAAATTAATCGTTTACATTTGAGTCACCAGCCGCTGCTGAAGTGTGATTTACATAACCATTCCTTTATATCTTTTTTCACTGTATTAGAAATATGTGCTATATCAACTGGAAACCATGAGAAGATGTTCCCAAGGGTGTGCTATATTTCCCCCGGGGGGCTTGTACAATGCACATCACTGACTACTGTCAGGACTTATGGAGCAGAAATAGCCACGGCGTGCAGAGACTTATGGCATATTGTTGGTTGAAACTCATTGGGTATGCAGGATTCAGACTGCTGGCACGGATGTTTTCCTGCTATCAGACTGCTGATGAGGGCACATTGACTGCCAATACGACCTATTCTCCAGAGACCCGATGCTGATGACGGGTCCCGGTGGGCCTGGAGAGAGTTTGTGTGTTACGAGCGACAGCTGACAACTGCATGGACTTGTATTTATGCCCTTTTCCCCTAGTTCTTTCTTCTGCTTCTTTGTTCAGATGTATGTTGCAGGTTGCACAGAAGTGTCAGGTTATATGTTGTAAGGCGTTTCAGAGCCGTGCTGGAATGACGTGGCTCTGGGATTGATTTAAAGACTTTGTGCTTGAAAAGAAGGCAAAAGACCTTCCTGCTAGGCTTGAGGGAAGGAAACGTGGTGTTAGAGAGGATAAAGCACTTAAATAGATCTAAAAAAGCTTTTCTCGTACAGCATTTCACTGGCAATGTAAAGGTCATGGGTTCAAGGGAAGCTTTGGATCACTTTTTCAGAACAGTTGGAAGTCTTGATCTGATCATCATCTATAAACTTTGACCTGGTACTGTGACTATCAGAAGCTGATTTTAGCTGTGTATTTTTAGCATGGTAAAAAGGTGATAACCACAGGGGATAACCTCTTACAAGGTTAGCCAACATGTATATATTTGCTTCAATGTGGATTTCAAAGTAAATTTGATACGAACAGATCCAACTCAAACATGTTAATGCAGATCAAATATCCCAGTAGATATTGAAGGTTTATTTGACCCAGAAATATATTTTTAAGGTCTACTAAAATTAAGATCTCCTTGTAACACTTTATAGTAAGGTTCAAATAGTTCATGAATACAGAAGGTATCATGAACTAACAATGATCAACATGTTTCACAGCATTTAATAATCTAGGTTAATGGTAAATGTTAAACAAATACGTAATATGTAAATTAATCCATTAATCAATCAATTAGATGTATTATTGTATGTAGAATGTTTGATAGTAATGTAAAAACGGTCATTGATTTTGGCTTGAGAAAGCCTAGCATTAAATGTAAATAAATAAATGATGTTATAATAAGTATTAATGCATTATTATTATTATGTTAAAACTTGATAGCAAATATGTTTTCTTGAGTCTGTTCAGGAAATGTCAATGGATGCATGAATGAATGAATGAATGAATAGTTTTTATATGTGACCCTGGACCACAAAACCAGTCTTAAGTGCCAATTATTCGAAATTAAGATTTATCCATCATCTGAAAACTGAATAGAGCTTAAGCTTTCCATGGATGTATGGTTCGTTAGGATCGGACAATATTAGGCCGAGATACAACTATTTGAATATCTGGAATCTGAGGGTGCAAGAAAATCTAAATATTGAGAAAATCACCTTTAAAGTTGTCCAAATGAAGTTCTTAGCAATATTATTAATCAAAAATGAAGTTTTGATATGTTTACGGTAAGACATTTACAAAATATCTTCATGGAACATGATCTTTACTTAATATCCTAATGATTTTCGGCATAAAAAAAAATCAATAATATTGACCCATACAGTGTATTTTCGGCTTTGAATATACTCCAGCGACTCAAGACTGATTTTGTGGCTCTGGATAGATACTTGATGGTACATTTTGTAAACAAACTTTGATATTGGTTTGAAAAAGTCTTGCTTGGAAGTTTATATCAATGTTAACTTATAAAGAAATATATAAACTAAATAAATGCTAATTATTAACGATAAATACATAAATAAATGAATTATATTGATTATATGAATGTATTATTATAACCTGTATACGGTAAATAAGGCTGTAGAGGTATTGCATGTTCATGAATTATAGTTCCTCTAAGCTTTAGATGCACAGGAGCAGAGACTCTGACGTGTGCTGATGTTTTGGTTCGACAGTAAGTGAACAGATGCTTTCAGCGCTTGCAGTCCGAGGTAAGACGACAGGAGTGAGAATGCCAGAGACTAGTAAACTGACAGACTCCAGTCATGAGTCTTATGCTGCTGTAACCTGCAGAAATCAATGTCTCTGCCGTTCTTTAGCTATGGGAGAAAAAGCTTTTATATGTGAGGTGTCAAGATGTGTTCTACAAATAAAAGGAGACAACAAATTATGTGTGATTATCAAGATCATAATGTTGACCCGTTGAAGTAAAACATCAAGAGAACTTTAAACACTGCCGCTGTAGATGCTGTGCATTATGACTGAATGTAACGGCTGGAAAACAACACCATCTGAGAGTAATTATATATAAATGTGCCTGGAAGAGTCATTTTCTTTCAGATTGCAGCCTTATAAACTGTATAAAACAACAGGTCAAGGTTTGTCCAGGATGAGAAATCAGATGAAACACATTCAATATAGCTATTTCTTGTGAAAAAATACATGAATAAAATATTTATGTTAAATATATTCTACCCTTTGTTTTATTTTCTGCTTTATCATCGTAGCATAGCATTAAATGTATTTTCAGGAGCATCTCAATAAATTAGAATGACGTGGAAAAGTTCATTAATTTCAGTAATTCAACTCAAATTGTGAAACTCGTGTATTAAATAAATTCAATGCACACAGACTGAAGTAGTTAAAGTCTTTGGTTCTTTTATTTGTGATGGTTTTGGCTCACATTTAACAAAAACCCACCAATTCACTATCTCAACTAATTATAATATGGTGACATGCTAATCAGCTAATCAACTCAAAACACCTGCAAAGGTTTCCTGAGCCTTCAAAATGGTCTCAGTTTGGTTCACTAGGCGACACAATCATGGGGAAGACTGCTGATCTGACAGTTGTCCAGAAGACAATCATTGACACCCTTCACAAGGAGGGTAAGACACAAACATTCATTGCCAAAGAAGCTGTTCACAGAGTGCTGTATCCAAGCATGTTAACAGAAAGTTGAGTGGAAGGAAAAAGTGTGGAAGAAAAAGATGCACAACCAACCGAGAGAACCGCAGCCTTATGAGGATTGTCAAGCAAAATCGATTCAAGAATTTGGGTGAACTTCACAAGGAATGGACTGAGGCTGGGGTCAAGTTATCAAGAGCACCACACACAGACGTGTCGAGGAGTTTGGCTACAGTTGTCTTCAGAGGCGTCTTACCTGGGCTAAGAGAAGAAGAACTGGACTGTTGCCCAGTGGTCCAAAGTCCTCTTTTCAGATGAGAGCAAGTATTGTATTTCATTTGGAAACCAAGGTCCTAGAGTCTGGAGGAAGAGTGGAGAAGCTCATAGCACAAGTTGCTTGAAGTCCAGTGTTAAGTTTCCACAGTCTGTGATGATTTGGGTGCAATGTCATCTGCTGGTGTTGGTCCATTGTGTTTTTTTTTAAAACCAACGTCACTGCACACGTTTACCAAGACATTTTGAAGCACTTCATGCTTCCTTCTGCTGACCAGCTTTTTAATGATGCTGATTTCATTTTCCAGCAGGATTTGGCACCTGCCCACACTGCCAAAAGCACCAAAAGTTAATGAATGAATGAATTCATTCATTCATTCATTCATGTATGTATGTATGTATGTATGCATGTATGCTTGTCACTATGCATTCTTGGGCTGTCTTTGCGAATGATATTTGTGATGCTGCTTTAAAATTTGACAAATTATATTTTCAAAAAGCATTATACTGACTTCAGGCTTTTAGTTGAGTGTGCATTTGATGCTGTCTGTCTATGGGATCGGAGCTTAAATATAGTGATATTATAAAACATACAATCATTGTGAACTGCACCTTGCAATTGCAGTGGTTTCACACAAATTTAGTGGCTTTTTGACAGCACTTTTATGGCTGCATTTTTTATATAGTTATTAACTTTAGGTCCTCATCTGCTGCCTGTGTAGAAATGGAGGAACATATAGTTCTTAGAGTGCCCTTTTAGGACCTTTCAGATCAAACACACCTTTTGTAGCTCATTGTCCCGCGCCAATTATTTAGCCCATAATTGCACGTGGTGTCTGTCTCGTATGCGATCGCCCGCTGGCATTAGCCCTCGTATAATCCCTCATTTGGTGCGTCCCGGCGGAGCGTTGACAGGGTTTGTGCCTCGCTGGCATTCGCCTGGAACCAGATTACACAACCAACAACAGGTCATGCACTTCATTAGCATGATATAGTCTCGAAGTAAACCGCTGGGTGACATCAGCTTCACAAAGCGACTAAATACCACCACGTTTATTCCACATCTGTTAAAAAGGGCGACATTTCAGTGAAGCCAAAAGAGATCTCATCAACCATTTTGTCTAGTTCTTAGAGAACATGTCCCATTTTTTAATTTTTATTTGATTTTATTGATTTAGTCTTTTAATAATTGGCTTTGTGAGGTTAATTAAATCAAACTACTCAACACCGATGGAAAGCAGAAGTTAATTTATTATTTTATTACTAAATTTGTATTTTTCATTAGTATTTTTCATTTACATTATTGTATAAACTTGTTTTTATTATATTTCCTATCAACATATTTTTGATAAATAATAAAAAAATAGGAAATTATTTGTAAAATAATTTTTAGTTTTTATAATATTAGTTCATGATAGATTTTAGATTTCTTTTATACAAGTGATGTTTAATGCGTTTACAGTAATATGCCGACATATTTTTTGACAGTTATTTTATTTGTTAGTATAATTTTTATTAATGTAATTACATATTTCCCCTTCACTCATTTTTGATATTTTATTTTATTAACTTATTTTATTAATCAAACCAGTCAACACGTATAAGTAAAATTTGCTAACTAATTTTGAGTTTCCATTAGTATTTTAGTGAACATTTATTGTTTCATTTTAGTTTTATTTATTAGTTTTATTATTTTTATACATTTAAGTTGGACTTATAGTATATTATTCAATCTTTATTCTCCACAATATTACACTATTTTCAACATTTTTCTATTTGTCCCACAAAAGTGGTTTAAGTTCTTATTAGCAGCATTGGTTTCTTGTTGGTTACATTTGTAAACCTGTTTTTCATTGGGTGTTTTGAGTTATTTGTAAACCTGTTTTTCATTGGGTGTTTTGAGTTATTTGTAAACCTGTTTTTCATTGGGTGTTTTGAGTTATTTGTAAACCTGTTTTTCATTGGGTGTTTTGAGTTATTTGTAAACCTGTTTTTCATTGGGTGTTTTGAGTTATTTGTAAACCTGTTTTTCATTGGGTGTTTTGAGTTATTTGTAAACCTGTTTTTCATTGGGTGTTTTGAGTTATTTGTAAACCTGTTTTTCATTGGGTGTTTTGAAGTTATTTGTAAACCTGTTTTTCATTGGGTGTTTTGAGTTATTTGTAAACCTGTTTTTCATTGGGTGTTTTGAGTTATTTGTAACCTGTTTTTCATTGGGTGTTTTGAGTTATTTGTAAACCTGTTTTTCATTGGGTGTTTTGAATTATTTGTAAACCTGTTTTTCATTGGGTGTTTTGAATTATTTGTAAACCTGTTTTTCATTGGGTGTTTTGAGTTATTTGTAAACCTGTTTTTCATTGGGTGTTTTGAGTTATTTGTAAACCTGTTTTTCATTGGGTGTTTTGAGTTATTTGTAAACCTGTTTTTCATTGGGTGTTTTGAGTTATTGTAAACCTGTTTTTCATTGGGTGTTTTGAGTTATTTGTAAACCTGTTTTTCATTGGGTGTTTTGAGTTATTTGTAAACCTGTTTTTCATTGGGTGTTTTGAGTTATTTGTAAACCTGTTTTTCATTGGATGTTTTGAGTATGTTGAATGAAAACAGGCTGAATGGGAACGAGACATGAGGCCTGCATTATTGTATTTAGATGATGTAAAGCACCATTCTGAATAGAAACACATCACATGCAATCAACCAGCAACAGTTAGTGAGGTTTCTGTCTGCTTTCACTTTCAGTGTGTACACTGGTCTTTCTAATTGCTATGTCTTGTTAAATCATATTTAACACAAAAGGCTGGAGGACCATCTAACCCTAACCTCTCACTTAGTAATCTAATCTACTAATATAGCGGAAACATCACAGAGCAGTTGGATGAAAATATGGCACTAATTGTTTGTTTTAAAGCTTATTTCCGAGTGAAAAAGAGCATAAAATGGTTTGGGATGAGTGAAAGTGCATTTGAGATGGGATAATGTCTTTAATGATAACTTGCACTGAGTGCTACATATTAAATATTTGATGAGATGCTGTATATTTGATAGAATATCTCCAAACTCTGAGCGCCACAATTGAGATTCCTGTGTGTAGATTTGGGATATTTGTAATGCATTGGTCTTTCCAGACAGACAGTCTGAGGGCAAAACCACAGACCGAGTGAGGACTGACCTTGGGTTGTGCATGAGGCAAAGTAAGATTTAAAACAACATTTACATCCTTTTTCACTGGAAATACATTTTCTCCATCATAGTTTCAGATCACAGTCAACAGCATATTCTATGCTTATGGCATAAGATTGAACACCAGCGTTTCTGTGACCTTTTGTTGACGTCAAACCTGGTGAGATGTTCTAAGTTTGTAAATGTGCATGCATAAATAAGACTTGAACGATTTGAGTGAATAACAGTTTCATTTCAGTCTGTTCCTCACACAAATATATCATACGACTTCAAAAGAACGTCTCTTCTGCTCACCAAGGCTGCATTTGTTTGATCAAAAATACAGTAAAAATTATGCAAAATTATTACAATAGAAAATAAATGTTTTCTATGTAAATATATGCATTACATGTGATTTATTCCCTTCAGAAATCATTTTAATATACTGATTTGGTGCTCAAGAAACATTTCTGATTATTATAAATGTTGAATATTTTGTGGAAACCGTGATACATTTTGTTTCAGGATTCTTTGAAAGTTCAAAGGAACAGAATTTATTTGAAATTTAAATGTAGTAAAATCATAAAATGTGTTAATATCACTCTTGTTCAATTGAATACATCCTTGATGAATATTATATTAAAAAACATTCTGACCTCACACCTTTGAAAGGTACTGAATATATAATTCACGCGTCATATACAGTATTTTAAGGTGTTTCTTTGTAGCTTAAAAGCTAGCATGAAGATGCTTTCATATTTCTCCTTTTGTGGATTATTCCTTTAAAGTAACAATTGTAAGTCCTTGAGGTACACGAGAACACTCCTTTTCCTCCTGCTAACAACATTTCTGTAGTTTACTACGGTTGAATGGCCAAGTACACACTGTGTATTCTCAGATGCTGTCTAAACTGTCGTGGCCTTCAGATGTTCCAGAGGAAAATTATACCGTTAGTCACTGTTTCTGAATATAAAAAGTTCTTCTTCAACACAGTACAGTTTGATATTATGTGCAGATTTAAATGCTCACTCTTGTTGAAGCACAAAATTAGCATTTTTCCACTACAATATTGGTTTGTGAAACAGTTTCAGACAGATAACTGTCTTTCCTGAGGATAATGACTTGAGGAGGATAATGAGGATAATGAATATTTGCTGTAAATGTCCTCACCTTCAGGCCATCCAAGATGCAGATGAGTTTGTTTCTTCATCAGATTTGGAGAAATGTAGCATTGTATCACTGTCTCATCAATGGATGCTCTGCAGTGAATGGGTGCCGTCAGAATGAGAGACAAAACAGCTGATAAAAACATCACAAAAATCCACACCACTCCAATCCATCAGTTAACATCTGGAGAAAAGAGAAAATATGGGAGTTTGTAGGGCTTTTACATGTTTTTATGTGTTTGGGTACAGAAATGAATAATCAAATGTAAAATAACTTTGCAAATTATTTACTGTTTAAATTAAATATAGATTAATCATTGATAATGCTAAGGTTGCAAAAACAGTGCAGTCTAGAGCCGTGAGTGATTTTTATTTAATTTTTTTGGATTAACAATAAGGACACCAACAGCAGCTGGTAAACTAGACGCTGTCACTTTAAGAGACAATGCATGGCTCAAATATAAAGATACACATCTGAGTTCTTCAAGATGGGTATTCTGACATACTTTTGCATGTATTTGTCAGTTCAAGCACGTAAAGAAGTGGAAAGAAACACAATGCGAGGCTCACGTGTTGCCTGAGACGTGGCTCTGTTTGTGTGCACTGTGCTCACAGAACACTGAATGGAGATGTCATTCACATTTCTTGTGCTTAAATGCTTTAAAATCTCTTGAATGTTCATAATGGATGTTTATTCTTCAGTTAAAGTGAAAGAACGCGTGAACAGGAGCTCCGTGCTCTCTATGTGCACACAGCGTGTAAGTACTGAATGTCTTTTTGCCCTTGAATACTTTAAAATCGCTTGAATGTTTAAAGTGCAAGGCTTAAAATCACGTGCAAATGCTTAACTTTGATGATGACAACAAATTCTTCAGCTGTCCTGAATATCTTTCATGCTGGTCTTTATTGTTGAGCCCTGCTTCAGTAAAACAAAGTCCATCTCCTGTTATCTCTCACATCAAAATCCATAAACATATTTGTTCAGAACTATTTTGGACTGCTTTGGCTTGTAAACGGTGCTTGATCTGTGCAGATTTCTCTCCTGATTCAGACAAGATGACTTTCACTTCACGGAGGAAGCATTATTAATGGTTTAAAGTTAAAAACGTCTGAATGGTGGATTTGTTTCTTACAAACACACAGCTTTTCTCTTCACAAGATGCTAATTGCTGGACTGGAGTGGTGTGGGTTACTTGTGGATTTTTGTGATGTTTTTATCAGCTGTTTAGACTCTCATTCTGACGGCACCCATTCACTGCAGAGGATCCACTGGTGGGCAAGTGATGGGATGCTACATTTCTCCAAATCTGATGAAGAAACAAACTCATTTACATCTTGAATGACCTGAGGGTGACTACATTTTCAGCACATTTTCATTTTTGTGAGAAATACTCTTTTAAAATACACGTATGAATCACAGAATAGGTCATCAAAAATGGAGATTATGTAATTTATCAATTGTTATTGTTCCAAAACCAGAATCTACAAACAGCTCTTTTCCATGAGAAAATCAGTGATCATGAATATCAAGCCCCTAAAATGACTAAAACACCACAAAGATACCACTAAAGACGTCCTTAAGAGTCTTGTCCTGAGAGTCTCGGTTTTATAGTGCATTGTGTGGAAAAACACATGCAGGTTTGAGTAAATTATGAATAGAAATGATAGCATGCAGAGTAAATTATGAAATGCTTTCATTATGAAATCTATTTCTTTAAAATGTCCGGCTGTTTTAACAAAGATTCATTTTGTGTTTCTGTGAAAGCAGCATGAGGACGAACAATGTCTTGCTGCAGGCCTCATTAAAACAGCTTGGCTTGTTGCCTTTAATTGTAGACATTGCCCTTGTTCTGTGCCCTACACACTTAAATAATTATAATGCTCATAAGAAAAAGAATAAGACGATGACATAGATTTTCCCCTGGATAATTAGGTTCATCTCCTCCGGCAGTCTCTGTTGAATCTGAGAGTTTTAGGTTAAATAATGATGTTAAATGAAGCATATATCTTCAGTTCTCGTACAGTACAGTAAGAGCTGGATTTCACTCACATACTGCAGACGGCCTCCAGAGAAACATAAACAGAAATGATCTTGTTATCATTTCCTGCCTCGTTGTTTGAGCATAGAGGAAGAATGCATGTGTGTTGTGGTGTGTGTGATGAGAATGGAGACAGCGGTGCTTTCCTTACAAAGAGCAAATTAACAGCCGTGAAGCCGAACAATCGCACTGTTGCCATTGGAAACCGGCCACTTTATGAACTTGCCTCTGAGAATAAAACCACTTTGCCATGTTCACACTCATGAGAAATCGATAAATTGTGGAGGAACTTCTTGTTAGCAAGAGTACGGCCAAATCAAATCATGCGAAGTTAACTGTGTAGGAAGTCACAGCAAGTTTAAGATTCGTTCCAGACATATTTTCAGAAACTGAATCACGAATGAAGTTATAGCTTGTTTTAAAGCGAGACACTAAATGCAAAAACATCTTTCTTTTTTATGCACTGATCAGTTTTGAGATTTTGGCAGTTTGTCATTGTCAAGCTAGCAAAATGTGTAATTGTTGCCAAATGTAGTCTGTGAACTGTGCAAGCTACAGCAAAGTTGGGCCAAGTTTATTACAATTATAATATTATTGAATTGAACCAATAATAAGAATTGATTTTATTCTCTAATCAGGATGAGCAAAGTTTGAGTATGTATTATTAACTGTATTTTCTGGAGTCGTTTTTAGAAAGTGCTCATACTATTTACAGGGAGAAATCGGGGGAAAATATGGTTATGATAATAAATATTCATATTTCCATTCAGAAGTTTTGAATCAGTGGGATATTTTTGTTTGAATTGAATTGATTAAAATAGAGTTTTGTAGTATCAGTGATAAACATATGTTATTTATAATATTATCGTTTTTATAATATAGATAAGGTAACACTTTAAGTATACGTTAATAAACTACTTACAAATCATTAACAAGCTATTAGTTTATAGTTAATTCATAGTTTATAAAATGTACTTTAATATAAATAGTTCTACATTCACTGTAATTAACCAAGTTATTATTGTTTTATTAGCTCATGTGTAAAGAGTTACAGTAGTATATAATGCATTGTTAATCATAAATAGTTCTCTCTTTAGATTAGGTCATGGAAAATGGTAACATGTAATTTTATATATAAAAACGAATGTATCAACTTCAGTTCATGAGCTATGAATTAGCAATAACTAATAGTTTTCAAATTATTTGTAAATACATTATTATTGTATAGTTATTAAAAAGTGTTACATAGGGGATTTTGTGACTTATAATATATATATATAAATAGTCTTAGTGTTTACTTTTTAAATATGTGTATATCGCTTTTATTAATGTCTTTTTATTAGTTTTAGGTATTTAAGTAATTAAAGTTAAACTAAACGAAAATGAGAAATTAATTTTTTCCATTAATGTTTAGTTTATTTCAAAGTTTTTTTGTTTTTTTTGACAGTTTGTTGGGGGGTTTTGGTTTTGTTTAACTGTAATAACAATAATATGTTGATATTTCAGTGCTATTTAAATGAAGTGTATTCATAGTCGAAGGGTGAACCAACTCCAGGCGAAGGCTAGAAGCAGCCAAATCTATGAACCACAAACATCATAAACCCGTCTTTCTAGGAAAGAACCACACATGGGTGTCATGTAGGCTAATTACATATGATCTATGGGATTTAATTTGTATCTAACGTGATTAGAAATTGATAACGATATAACATTATTCAAACGGCGAATACATTATGTAAAGACATTATCACTAACTCTTATCTATCACGAGTTTAAACTATCGTTATAATCACTGAAGCTGTCTACACCTGAAGTTAATCTCTTACATTGTGTGTACATCTGTGCTTTGTTGTTCACGATGAGAGAATTCACTAGAGTCCAGAATTTGGTCATTACATCCCTATAAGCTCAATGAAACATGGTGCAACATGAGCAGATCTTAATTTAATGCCGCAATCGACACTTTCTATTCAGTACACTTTGCTAGCAACAGATGTAATAGATTTTTTGTGCAGGGGTATTTGTGTCCAATTCAGTGGCATTTTTGCCCCAAGACCCCATGGCCAGCCTATGACTGTATTATATTTAGGATTGCCTGTTTACCTGTGATAGCAGAGATACATTTTCCCTCAAAACATGGTGAATTGGCATTCAAAACCTTTCCTCTTATTATCACTGTTGAAAATGGTGATTCTCCTAATGAAGTGTAGAAACAGCAATACATCATTCTTTCCCAAAGTGCTTTAATGAACAGAAAGCACGAAGAACAGCCTTTGTTTAATTCAATTTAATGCACCATTGATGAATAAAAGAAGCAATTTATTTCCAAAAACAAAACAAGCCCTGATGAGTTCAACACTTTAGCGCTTTCAAAACAACTCGTGGCTCAATCAATAGCATGATAATTGGTGAAATTAGGACAGTTTATAATTATATTTGGATCTCCAGTATTACACAATCTCTTGCCGTCGCTTCCCAGCCAATAACACGATACAAAGACGTCAAGGAGAGGAGCTTTATTAATTAACAGCCTGTCTCTAGAGGTAATTACAACGCGTGCTCCTCCCAGTCTTCTAGTGTAATAAAGTCTGAAGGTGATCTCTCAAACAACAGCTCAAAATCTCAAGAACTATTAGAGATCTTGTAATAGAAACACAGTGACTCTGAAGACCGTCGGGACTAGATATCATCAAAAGTACTAGAAAACATTTCAATTAGGATGGAATGAGGAAACAAGACTTTAGGAAAAGCTCTTGAACATTTGTAGAGGTCGCTAGCTTGCCGTTGACCGAAGCATCCGATGATCCAACACTAATTTTAAAAATCCCATTTGGCCTCGTAATCGCGGCGGATATTCAGGATGTGCCCTAAACCGGGAGTAAACAGACGGAGGAGATGAAGGGCTTGTTTAAGTAATGCTCCAGTGCTTTAGAGCTTCGTCCTGTTGTGTCTTCAGGAGAATAATAATGGTCCATATTTAAGATGTTCCTGTCTCAGTAAATCATGTAACGAGAGGGTGCGGCGACATGACGAGGCAGAATTGCAGGTCTAACACAAAAGGTGATTGAGTTTCCAGGGCTGATGGAGACTCTTCAGGGAATTGTTTGCATGCTAATGGTGCACAAGGCCTGGAGCTGAATCGCTTATTTTGTCTTTATTTTGTTGCATTAGCACTAGAAGTCTTCCTGTTTTCTCAGGAAGTGAAAAGTCATTGGAAAATGCATTCATTTGTAATTCTGACTTCCAAACCTGAAGTGATGTTAATGCTATTATGATCTAGTCTGCAGTTACTAGTGAAGAAAACCTTGGTCTGCATGTTCAAAATCAAGATCTTTCTACAGATTTGGATGGTTGGTAATGAAACATTAAAAGGAACACACTTCACTGTGTAAAGCACTTCAGTAATCAACTTCAGTGAAAGTAATAACCTCACATCTCGCTTCCAGACAAAACACCAGACCTGACAGAGTGCTATTAACTATCGAATCCTCTCCATATTACAGAAAAAAACACTGAAAGAAGGAAAAAATACATATGCTCACTGTATAAAATACACGTTTAGATGCATGCTATACATAATGGGCAATAATAATAATAATAATAATAATGTTATGTTATATTAATTATATATTATTATATTATAATACTAATTTATTATAATATATAGTTTTAATTATTGGTCTATATTTGCATTTAGTTTACACTGTTTGCTTTTATTTAAGTTTTAGTCTCACACTTTAGGAATAAGACATTGATTGATTGATTGATTGATTGATTGATTCTTCTATATCTGATATATGCAGTACGTCTCATCTCAACATGGTTCAATCATCTCCGAGCACAGAGTAGCAGCCCGTCTGAGTTTACATCTTAAACACTCTTGTCTGTTTTACTTTCAGGTCTACTTATTTGGGATTTTTTTTATTTAATTCTATCGATTTCTTAGAGTTTACAGCAAAACACGGTGCATGGGGTTATAAATTCCTGCTGCATTAAAAGTCAATCTGTGACCCTGTTAGTATTCGCCGCACATCAGCAGTATCACAGATGGAGCGTTTCAGTGGAAATTATTACACCGCAGCAATAAACAGTGTTTTTGCTTATGAAAACTAAAGTATATATAGTGCTATGTGCATTTAAGTACGGAGTCATATAGAGCTTTTTTTCCTTAAAGGGTTACTCCACCCCATAATTAAAATCTTGTCATCAAGCACTTACCCCCATGTCGTTCCAAACCCGTAAAAGCTTTGTTTGTCTTCGGAACATAATTTAAGATATTTTGGATGAAACCGGGAGGTTTGTGACGGTCCCATGGACTGCCAAACAATTAACACTGTAAAGGCCCAGAAAAGTATGAAAAGCATCGTCGGAATAGTTCATCTGCCATCAGTGGTTCAATCTGAATGTTATGAGGCGACGAGAACACTTTTTGTATGTGAAGAAAAATAAATTATGACTTTATTCAACAATTCGTCTCCTCGGTGTCAGCGTTGCACCATTTTGGAGAGTATCTGCTGGACGTAAACTGCGTATGCTGTTCTGTGTCAGCCGCACCACACTGAGATGCTGCTTTCGTTCAAATAAATGTAGAAAACTAATCCATGTGCAGTTTGTGTCCAGCGGACATTCTCCAAAACGGTGCTACGGTTACACAGAGGAGACAAATTGTTGAATAAAGTCATAATTTGTATTTTCTTCATATACAAAAAGTATTCTGTGTATTAACAGTGTTAAATGTTTGACTGTCAATGGGACATCCTGGTTTTCATCCAAAATATCTTACATTGTGTTTCCCGAAGACAAACCTTTTACGGGTTTGGAACGACATGGGTGATGGATTATTGAAAAAATAATAATAATTTGGGGTGGAATAACCCTTTAACTAACATTAATAGAATTAGCAAAAAAATAAAAAATATTAATTTTCATCTGAGATGTATTTTTGTGGAATAATCCTTACAAAATGTGTCAGTACTAGGATAGTTTTGCTATTTTTCTCCTAAAGTCCTTCGAAATTTCCAAAAAAAGGCAAAACCAAATTTAATTTAGTACATACATGACATGCAAATTTAAATACATGTAAATTCATCTGAATATAAATACAGATTAATAACATGGAACCATGTATTTTTATATACGTCAATATCATGTTTATAAATTATTATTTCAGTTTAGATATTTTTTTAAATGTTTAATTAATTATTTTATTTAAAGTAACAATTTTTTGTTAGTTACTTTTTGTTAGTTAACTGTCTGATGTTGAACATTCATTCATTCATTCATTCATTCATCTGTCTGATGTTACACACAGGTGTTTTACACGTGCAGCATTGTCTGTGAGCATTGCCTAGTGTCTGGAATGCAATTAACAATCTAAGGATTAAACTCATGATATAATGTATCGTTTGTCTCCTCATATGACCCAGGATCAGTTTTTAATCAACCAGAGCTGTACTGAAGTAGCTCGAGTCTCTCCTCAGGGACCCGGGAATCTGAAGGGACTGCTCTGTTCAAGGCCATCAGTATTTCACATGCATGTATGGTTTTATATAGAGTTGTAATGTATTCCAGTTTCCAGTGCCCTTGGCCTGCATTGGTATTTTGGATGAGCATCTTTAGCTCCGGTGAGGCACAGATGAGGGTCGATGTATCTGTCAGATAAACACTGGCAGGACGAGATGTTCAGCTGGGCATCTGATGTGGTTTCTCTGTTTTTTTTTTATTGCATGTATTATCTTTTTTTTCTTCTTCCATGGCAAGTGATATATTTAGAGTCATATTTGTTTTGATATGTCTTAAGATAAGATAAATGACTGTGGAGCATGGATAATCAGATATATTTGGAAGAAAGAGAAAAAACCTCAATGTTGGACAACATTTGTAACTTTTCTTTCTGTGATGTGACATGTTTCCAAGTTCAGAATGATATTTAGTGTGATATAATATCTGTACTGGTTTGGATTTTAAAAAAGTGCTTTCTCTGAGCCAAACCTAAGTGCAAGTTTGCCAAAACAATCCCGACCAGCTGCTGATTTAGCCATTAGTTTCAGTGCCCACATGGCGTAGGTGACAGAAAAGAGAAGTCATTTCAGAGGCAGAACTGAAGCCAAACTTTATTTTTCTTTAGAATTATAAACATTACTCAATTTTGAACCTAATTCTGTTTAAACAAAAAAAATTATTTTCTAAGAAATTAGTATTTTTATTCAGTAAGGATGCATTATATTGATTAAAAGTGACAGTAAAGACATTTATAATATTACAGAATATTTCTGTTTCAAGTAAATGTTGTCCTTTTGAACTTCTATTCATCAAACAGGGCTCGACATTAACTTTTATTTACTTGGTAGCGCTGGTGCTAAAACTTAAGAGCACCTGCTGAATATCAAGAAGCACTGCAACTGCCAATCGAGCGGGACGGCCGGCAGCATCATGATGATTAAAAGCTTCAACAATCAAACCTCATCCTGAACTCTTTGCCACACACATTCCTGGCATTTCTTGTTGAGGATGCACCAATCTTTCATGGCCAATTCTGACTGATGATGTTTTACAAGCAAATAAAAATAATAATAATAATAACATTTTAAGCAAGATACAAGACAGAATGAAAATATGAGTACATGAACAAGATGTTTATTTGCACTATGACAGGCCGATCTCTGTGCAGCCATTTAGAATTTGAGGCAACCACTGCATTTTAATGATCCAAAGATGCTGCATGCACGAGTTTCTGATTTAGATTACATTCAAAATCTGAAGCAAAAACAAAATGGTCTGCTGGCAAATCATATCTGCATGAAACAGAAACAGCAGACGGGCTGAATGAGACGCAGATTCCCTCTCTGCCAGCAGGTGGCGCTTATAGAACAGCAACAATACCACGTTTCTTTGGTTACTGCTGTACTTTAATATGCATAATACAGAGACAAGATTAAAAGACAATACCATCTAAACTTTTCTGAAGACAGTCAGTTCCCCTCAGAAATACGTTCATATAAACCCCAACCCCAACTCGGTATATAGGGATTTCTTTATTTTGCGCATTGTGAACAGTGAGCTTGATCTGCCTGCTACAGTAGCTATTTTCTCCTCTTTGCATCTCTGGCCTCTGTTAAAAGCCATTTACAGACTTCAAAATATTTCCACACAAATTACATTTTGTAAAATTATTGTAATGCATTTTGTGTGCAAGTCCGGAGCAAAAAAAAAAATGTTTTGCCGGTTCTGAGGTAGTTCCCTGTCACGTGATGATGACGGAGCGCAGAGAAAGGGAGTGGATGATTGACAGCTAATAACCAATGTAAAATCTGCATTACAGTTACGAATGTAAAGATGTATTTGAATTGGTTAAGTAACATTAGATAGAATGATGGACTAGTCACTGCATCAGCTCACGGCAGGCACATACTGTTCAGTAACTCACAAATGTTTTACAGTGAAATGAAAACAGGTCACACCACAATAATTATTTGCACTCGCACAAATGCTAAAACGGTGCAAAATGCAAATGCAAAAATATGCATGAATGCAAAATATATTTTGAGGTTGCACAGAATACATTTTGGAAGCATATGCGACCAAAATGTTGCAACTTTGAGCCCTGTTAAAGATTCATGAAAAATAAAATGTATTACAATTTCCACAACCATATGAAGCATCACAACTGTTTTCAGCATTTATAATATTCATAAAAGTTTACTGAGCAGCATATCAAAATATTAGAATGATTTCTGAAGGATCATGTGACACTGAAGACTGGAGTAATGATGCTGAAAATTGCTTTGATCACAGAAACAAATTACATGATTGATATATATATATATATATATATATATATATATATATATATATATATATTCACATAGGATACAGCTATGTACAATTTTTATAACATTTCACAAGTATAATATGAAATATGGTGCTTTAAAGTAACATTTCACTGTTCTAATTTATTTTTAACAAACAAACAACGCTGTTAAGCGTCTTCTTTCAGAAACTTAAAAATATATATATATTTAAATATGCAGCCTTAAGGTTACATTTTCGCTTTTTATTAGACAGCTATGCTTCTGAATTAATGGCAGAATTTATTTTTGAATATCTCTCTTTTTATTTCAGTGGGGTGGGTTTTGATTGTAGACTTCGAATGCACATGAGCTGTGTTGTAAATAAATTGGGCCGCCTTTAGTAATTGGTGCATTGCATGCATTATCAGCAGAGCTCTGCGGTTTGTTGTGGTGTCTAATAATTCACTTGTGTGACTTCAGAAGTAGACTGTATTAAAGTTGAAAGTGCCTCCATTTGTGTATGTGCTAATTTGCAGATCTCTCGCAACACCGACACAGCACAAGTGTTAATTTAGTTTCATTGGAATATATGGAGATGGCATCCGCAGAGCAGTGTGGGACCGCATAAGAGATGAGCTCAATCTAACGGCCCACATGCTGCCGAATGGAAGGATCTGCGCTGGGCTTTTAAATAAAGAAGATGCCTTTAATTGGCTGGCATTGATCCGCAGCTCTTTGTGGTCAGGAGAGATGAGATGGATTCTCTCTGCGGCTGTGGGAGTGAGGAATCACTGTGCTGGCATTACAGACGCCTGAAGTTTGTTTAAAGTTGTGGGAGGACTTCTGGAGAGTAATTGCGAGGATGCCGTAACTATATAATTAGGTTGCGGGCCATGCGGGCAGAGCTCTTATCGCTTTAAGTGAAAATTAATTGAACGCTTTTATGAAGAGACATGTTTGAAATGTGCCATGCAACGACCTCACAAGATGAGAATGAATGTATTACAAAAATGTTTGTGTTTTGCCCATTTACTTGAGTAAAAATTTGCATATCTATATCTATTTATTTATTACACAAAACATTGTTGCAGTCAAATGAATGGTTCTTTGATTATCTATCTATCTATCTATCTATCTATCTATCTATCTATCTATCTATCTATCCATCTATCCATCTATCCATCTATCCATCTATCTATCTATCTATCTATCTATCTATCTATCTATCTATCTATCTATCTATCTATCTATCTATCTACTATCTGTCTGTCTGTCTATCTATCTATTTATCTACCTACCTACCTACCTCTCTCTCTCTCTCTCTCTACCTATCTATCTATCTATCTATCTATCTATCTATCTATCTATCTATCTATCTATCTATCTATCATCTATCTATCTATCTATCTATCTATCTATCTATCTATACATTTAAACCAATTCAAATGTAATTGCTAAAATATGATCAAACATTTCTTTGAGCTTTTAAGTTGCAAAATATAATATATTGTAAGTTCACACCACTAGCAAAGTTTTTCTGTACTCATGCAGCTTGCTAAATCCTTTTTAGTTCATGACAAAAACAAGAAAAACACTAGCTTGTGTAGCTTCCCTATCATAAATAAAGCATAAAATGCATACGTTGCTGTGTGTGGAGCTCTAAAAGCCTGTGTCACTCAAGATAAGCAGCGGCTCGCTCTCCTCTCTGAGTTTATGATCCTTTTCAAAGATGCTGCTGGAAATTAATTGAGGAGGGAGTGTTCGGAGGACTCTGGAGACACCAGTTTCTTCAGCAAGGAAATTCTTGCAAAGAAGCAAAGCCGGCAGTCTCAAACATCTCTGCTTTGAAACTCATTTACTTCAAATATGAGAGGTGTGACTTGACTCGGGTCGCAAATTGAAGGACTTGTGACTTGCTTGACTAAATTAAAGAAACTGCTTTGACTTCAGATCCAAATAACTCAAGACTTGACTTGACTTGAATTGCATGACTCGACAATGACTTCATAATAACTGTAAATATATCTGTGTGGTTGCTTTTGCATATAAACACTACAAAACTGACAATATTCATGAAATAAGATTTGCTGCATGCATAGTTTACAAAGCTAGGATATGACAAGTTCCTTGAAATTAAATCGCCACTTCAAACAGGAGAAGTTATTGTTATAATTAATTTTACTAATATCTATAGAGAATGATTTACAAACCAGCATGTATGATTATATTTGTTTTCAAATGTAGCTTAAGGCTGTCAGTAAATTAAAGTGAATATTATCAATTAATCTCGCATGTTGTAGTTAATGTGGTCGAACTTTAAATTCACTGACATTTGCCTCTCATTCTTTCAAGTCATATTACTCAGAACCGGCAGAACTGTTAATGATACTGCAGTGCTGATCAATTAGTGAGGTTTCTGTTGAAGCAGGGTCAGAAATGATCAGGAGAAATATATTATTACTCTTTTGTTGTTTTGATAGCTTCTAACATGCATGGTTCTTTGACCTTTCACATTTATTTATTTACTATCAACTTTATTTCATATTTTATTTCAATATTTTACTTAACACCTAGAATATATCTAAAAAATCAAGCTTGTATGATATAATAAAAAAAAAAATCTGTATAAAGATAGTTCAACAAATGGTCACACTTAATTTTAAGGTCCAGTTTTTATTATTAATTAACTATTAACTATGATATTTGCCTCAATAAACTCCTAAGTACTGCTCATTAATAAGATGGTTAAGATTTAGGTATTGGTAGGATTAAGAATGAATAATATGGTCATGCAAAATTATCCATTAGTATGTTATTTATAAGTAACAATAATCAGGCAATAATCTAGTTATATGCATGATAATAAGCAACTACTTAATAGTGAGAATTGGTCCTTATACTAAAGTGTTACCCAACATGATGCACAAATGCTAGTCCTAAAATAGCTTTCATTTTCTTCATTGCAAAATACACATTTCTAATATTTAAAACATTGGCGTGTCTCTTTGGGTTAAATGTCACTTGGGCATTTCATGGGATTCACACTTGTATGGATTATTGGAGTTGGCGTTTCACTATACAGTAGGTTGTTTGCATCAGTATGTGGCCTTTAGGTCTTTCACGAAGCCCTCCTGGGTTCTTTGACTCATCATGTAGACCAGTGATTTTCAACCCTGTTCCTCGGGACCCACTGCTCTGCACATTTTGCATGTGTCCCTTATCTGACACACTCATTTGAGTTCATGGAGCTCTTTCCTAATGAACTGATGATCTGAATCAGGTGTACAAATTAGGGAGACATGCAAAATGTGCAGAGCTGTGGGTCCCCAGGAACAAGTTTGAAAACCACTGATATAGACGGTTTACTAAGGAACCATAGACGTTTAAAATGATTTGCCTTGTGCATCAGACTCTGAAATGGTGTTTGGAAACATCTGATGACTGCACATCTTCTGTTTGACAAACTTGCCCTCTGAGAATTAACAACCCGTGACGCATGGTGTCTAAAACACACTGCAAAGAAGATTACAGCTCTGACCTTGTGCATTAATTCTTGGGCAGCATCAGCGTCTCATGGTCTGCTTCTGCTCTGTTTGTCCTCATTTGGATTAGGTGGATATAAAACATGGTCCCGCATTTACCCTTATATTATTGAAGTCCTTGAGGTTATTAATAAAAAAAAAAATCAATAAACACAGACTCTGAGTGCCGACCCAATCTTATTCCTGATATATATTATGCTTACCTGCTGTATAAAGATGTTGACAAAGGAGAGCTGTTTGTAAGCGTCTGACGCTGGTCGAGCAGATGTAATGGAGAGATCTCAACCTTTGCACTCTTTCATGCAACTCTATGATTTCCTATAATGAAACATTTTAATCAACATTCTTTAAAACCTTTATTGTTGTTGTTGTTTGAGATAGCAATTAGTTCAAATGAAGACGTTAGCTGGTTTCCTGCTGAGATTTTTATGACCAGCAAAAGGTGGAAAAATATGGGAAAAAATTAAAGAGGTAGTTGAGACTTTATATCTCATTATTCTGAGTTTATAGCTCACCATTCTGACTTTTTCCTCACAATTCTGAGAACAAAAGTCTGAATTAAGATATGAACTCTAATGAAATTTGGAATTCTGAGATATAAACAATTGTGATAAAAAATACAGAAATTTGAGATTTTTATTCCGCGTTGTATCTTTTCTACTTCTATTTTTGTCACTTATGAGAAAAGAAAAACCTGAATTGCATGATATAAAGTCAGTATTTGTAAGATATAAATTCTTAATTGTGAGCTATAAACTCATAATTGAGAGATACAAAGTCAAAATGTTGAGATAAAAAGACAAAATTCTGAGATATAAAATCAAAATGGCAATACAAAATACAAAACGTATAGTAAAATAGTATAGTAAAAATTGTATTCAGAGCCAAAAAGTCCAAATTGTAAGATGAAAAAGTTGCAATGACCTTTTTGAATTTCAAGGTATAAACTAAGAAGAAAAATCAAGAATAGAAAAAATCAGAGAACAAAAAAGTCAGAATTGCAAGATACTGTGTAGACTTAAAATTGTGAGATATAAAAAAGATTTCTCAGTTCGATTTGCGTAGCATTAGTTCTGGCAGGTCACGTTAGTCAAGCTTGCATCAGCTGACCCGCTGATCTACGTCTACCTATAGGAAAACGACTCTCTCAGCTTTCCTATATAAGGTCCTTCAGTGTATCAGCAGCTTTCGCTTTCCTCAATAGATAATGAATGACGAATTCGTCAGGCAATCCACATCATCTCACTATGAATTTTGCAATCGGGAATTTAACGAGAGCAATTAGTTCCCCTTATGGACTTCAGCTCCGATTCGTTCAAGTTCGTTAACTGAACACGTGTATTTGCAGCGGGGTTAAGTTAGTTTTGTTTTCAATATTCCTCAAACATTCAGCGATAAACGCAATAAAACTGTATTACCGCCAAAAGGCAAAGCTGATAATATTTTACAAATGTTCTTTCATTATTTTTGCTCGTTATTAAAACACACTGCCCCGCAAAAGCTGTAGCAATGTGCGTTATGGTGCATTGGAATTATCGTAATTACGGAAATTGGCCATATAAGGACTCTTTAAGGCCGTTCATGTCCAGTTTCCGTCTAGGAAGCTCGTATTTACGATAATTTCTATAGCACTCTAGGCGAGCTGTAGTAAGGAAAGTGCAAGTTTTCATCACATTGATCATAAGCTGTCTGATTAGAATGTGAACATTGCATCACTCATTGCTACATTACTGACATGGACTCTATGTAACTGACTCAAGAACAAATTCAGATGGGATCTTCGCTGCCCGCTCAAAGAAGGATATCAATAGGTCAAGCATCCACGTCACTGCTGGCCATGCTTCACTCCCCATTTCAACTTCAGGAAGCTAAGTTCCTTTTTAATGCTCCTAGATTGTTAGCAACAATGCTTGCGCTAAGCAAATGCGATCA
>QVTF01005048.1:0-20000 GCA_003573665.1 Oxygymnocypris stewartii
CTGTTCAAACGACACGCCTGTCCCAGTCACACCTGTTCAAGCGACACGCCTGTTCAAGTCTTAGTTTGCATGTTCAACGTGATCTCATGATAATTAGTATGTATTTTACGTAAAGTGTGGTTCTATAAAACTTAAACCTACTTATCTTTTTACAGGCACTAAAACGTACAATATTGACATATTTTCAGCATTTAAACGTACAAAACCGACGTATCGACGACATCTAAAAATGAATCATTATGAATATTGAAATTGCAGGATTAATTTTATTACGAGTTGTTTTTAGTTTTCATATCAATTACATCATTAAATTGTTTACTTGATATGAAATGATAATATTTCGTTTTGTTGTGTGATTTCTGCGGCCAGCTCGTTTCCAATAAAAGACCTACGTAATGTTAAACAAGACTTTACTTTAAACCTTAAAATAAATAACATTAGAAATCGTTTATCCTTTACTTGTCATGTTTGCCATGGGCCATAAAAAGCATTTTCTCCGACATGCAGTGACTGACAATAGAACTATAAAAAACACCAAAACCGCGATAATTACGACATGAAACTATTTTATTTGTGCGCTGTAATACAGATCTTCAGAATCCATACGACTGCGAGGAACAGACACATATCCAAGCCTTCATTCGGCGATCTTCATCTCCATCCCGAGCAGCAAGTTATCCAGCGACCGTAAACGGCAAAGCCCACGCTAACTGACACGCTACCTCCTCGTTACGAATTCAAATGTTGCCGCTTCAAACGACATGTTTCATGGCAAAATAATCGAACGCTCATTGGCTTTCTCCTGCATTCGTCACAGATTGCGACATGCCGTGTGTTTGAATGATGCAAGCACGCGCGAGACTTACTTACTGCGCGAGATTACTTTTGGTACTGCTTTTGACATTTTTGCAGTAAATAAATGATTGTAATTGTATGTATCGGTCTGTCATGTTTTTCTTATACTGTACAGCAGGGCTTCTCAAAGTCCGGACTCCGGACCGGGAGGGAATTCAATCCGGACCCGCCTCCACTTGATATTTCAAGCGCACTCGGACCTCCGTGCGGTGTGTGTGGCGCGCACACATACACACACACACACACACACGGGCGCATGAACCAGTGTTGCAGTGATTACAGACTCTTTTGTAAGACAAAGCACATAGCAACTAGCGACATTTTGGATAAACCTTAGATTTCATGTAGTAGAATGTCACCGGTTTCGCCTCCCTCCGGTCTTTCTCCACCGGCAGAGTTAGCAGCGTATTCAAAGAACCGAACCGAACCGAACCGCAGCAGACTTCTGAATGAACGAGTACACAACAGCGTTTCCTAAAACCTCTCACTGTTGACTATCTGTCATATGAACATGAATGTAGTTCGTCTGTAAAGGGTTGAAATATGCACATAGTGCGCGTTTGTGCTCCATGAAATATATATTTAAGAAAAATTATAATTAAAGATTTTGTCAATTCAGTTGAAGTGACTGCAGGTTACAGTGAAGTACTATTTCAGAAACATTAAATATGTAGACCTAAATGAGAACTACTTTATTGGGCATTTAGTTGTATAAAAATGCAGTACTGTTGAGTAACTCTTATGAAAAATAACCATGGTTTTATTATAATAAAAGTGTAGTAAATTTATTTTTTTTTTATTTTGCATATTGATTACAATTTATATAACCAGTTTTACTACAAATACAATGGTTAAACTATGGTTAGTGTAGCAAGGCCATGGTTAATTTGTGATTATCATGGTTTAATAGTAACCACGTTTTTTTATTTGTATAAAACTATGGTTCATTTTCGTAAACACAAGTACACCTGATGACGTCATACATATGATAATTAAGCATATATCAAGGTGAATTGATATATAAAGTAATAAGCATGTTTATAAAAACAAGTTTTGTAATAACAATTATTTCGGACATTTTGACGTTGATGATAATTCAGATTCGGATTTAACGCCCCAAATAAGCACAGCTCTTGGTAGATTACATTGCATGGAAATGATCTGTTTGTGTTCTTTAATGTGCACGTTGTGAGTAAATCACACGCTGAATTTTCCCCTCCCTTCGGCACTTTTATGAAAATACGCTCTAAATTTGCCCGGTTTAGTAAATCTGACCCTAAAATGTACAAAACAGATCAATTGAGCATGATGGAAAAGAGCAAATGCAAGGGGTAAAATGTACTGAAATACTTCAAAAACACATTTCTCATCATGAAGCCAGAGAGGAATGCATTTACATAAATCAACAGTCTTGGAACAGATCTTTCAACATGTACCCTCAAAACGTTTCGTAATTTGTGTTTAAACTGTCAACACACGTACATCTGCTGATAAACAGTTATGACAGTACACTTGGTTGTATCAATGTACAAAACAGTTTTTTATGCATTTGTCAATTTTAATATTGTGGGCAATTATAACATGTTATGCTTCGGACTAGTGGAAAGAAAACATCCAAAATACACTTTAATTTTAATGCACTGGGTCTATGTAGATTTTAAACTCCAATACATATCTTTAAAAGTTTACACTTTTACATGCACCAAAACTTAAGGGTTGTATTCCTGTCTATATTCTGAAGGCTTTGTTCATATAACATTCGCCTGGTTTATTTGGCCTTAAAGGAATAAAACAAGGCACAAGAGCCAGAGAGGTATGCATTTACAAAAATCAACTTGCTAAGTTTTTGAACAGATATTTCAACATGATGTACCTTCACAAGTTTCGTAATGTTGGCTTCAAACCGTGTCAACACACGTACATTTACTATCACACCAACTGAACAATAACAAATGACTTAGTCATATGAGTCTTAGCGTTATCAGAGAGAGATAAGACTTATAGAAGGTCACAAACAAGCACTTGCTCACATTTAGACAAACATATCAGACATTTCAAAACTACAAAAAAAACAGCATGTCCCTAGAAATGCACATGACACACACTGAGCACACTATGCTCTGGTTGAGCGCACGTTGTTCATCAGGACTGACGTTTTGGCAGCGTTTCAAGAGGGAACTCCACTGGCATGATTGGGCTCGATGCCCACAGGGAAACACTATCGCTCGCTTTCATCTCACAGCCGCGGCCGGCTATCTCATGCATCACATTCACTCACACACACCTCCATAACCATCTAGACTGATGCATTTCAGCAGAAACCTACAGCTGACCATCTGATTCTCCATTAAAATCACAGAAGACAGCGTATCTGGAAACATAAGGCAATAGCTCGGGAATCATTTAGCACATGCTTTTATCCAAAGTGACTTACAAATGAGGACAATGAAGTAATCAGAATCAAGTGCTGTGTCTCAGTTAGCTTAATGCAGTGCATGTAGCAAGGTTTTTTTTTAATTATATAATAAATAAAAAGAAAAAGCGTAATTAAAAACATACGGAAAACACCTGTAAAAAACAAATACGGAAAATTACTTCAAATTATCATGGTTTAATGTACTGTATTTTTACGGATTTTTTTTTACAGTGTAGTGTTAGTAAATTAATAGAGTGCAAGTCTAAATGGGGCGAGTTTTTATTAAGAATAGAATTAGAATAGAGATTGCTAGAGTTAGAGAGTCAAATAAATATGGATGAGATGTGTTTTAAGCCTATCCATTATTATTATTCAATAAATTAATAATATAATATTCATTATCTTTATTAATGTAGATAATTATGAAAATGCTGTAAAATAAATATATTAAAAAGACATAACAATAATTAATAAATAAACTATTTTAGCTGCTTTGATACAATATTTGTGGTATACAAAATTGCTATACTAAATAATAATAATGATGATAACAATAATAAATTAAATGTATTCTTTGCATTTTATGGAGAAGATGGTGAGATTGAGTTTTATCTTATAAATGAGGACAATGGAAGTAATCAGAAACAAGTGCGGTGACAAGTCTCAGTTAGCTTAATGCAGGTTTTTTTTTAATATAATAAATAAAAAGAAAACCGATAGAATAGAAAAAGAATAGAGCAAGCTTGTGTTAGAGGCTTTTTTGCATTTTGTTAATTGTATAATACACAAGAAAACAAATGCATAGAAAACAAAAATAGAGAAGCTAGTGTTAGTACATGAATAGAGTGCAAGTCTAAAAGGGGCGAGTTTTTTTAAGAATAGAATTAGAATAGAGATTGCTAGAGTTAGAGGGTCAAATAAAGATGTAAGAGATGTGATTTAGCCGTTTCTTGAAGATGCCTAAGGATTCAGCTGCTGGATTGAGTTGGGCACCAGATGGGAACGGTTAATGTAAAAGTCCTTGAAAGTGATGTTGTGTCTCTTCGGAATGAACAATAAAGCGTCGTTCACTTGAAGAACAAGCTTCTAGAGGCACAGAAGTCTGAAGTAATGCGTTTAGCTAAAGGCGTGCAGAGCCAGAGAAGGCTTTAAACGCAAACTATCTTGAATTTCATGCGAGCAGCTATTTGTAGCCAGAATCAGATCTGAAATCATGCATTGAAACCAAACTACACAATTAGTTCATTCATGGCAATAACCCAAATAACAGTCCTCATATCTACACATGAATTACACATCATCATCTATTTGTCATAATAATAGTGAGAAAAACAGAGGAACGCTGTTAATGTTTAGTTATTAAAGTGATAAAGTGAGATGTCACGGATGTGTTGATGTGCCATCAGTGAAAATGTAGACGTTTCGGTGCAAATCTACTGAAGATTGTGAAACAAACCAGACAGAATATGACACATGGTGTGCAGAGGCGATAAATTACAACGGAGGCGTTTATAATGAATTCAAAAAACATGTTGCACTCAAAAATTAATGTATTCTGGCGATCAGAAAGATCAGGAAAAATAATAAACATTTATGACCCTCTTTATAAATTAGATTTGCTGTTAGTAAAAGACATTATAATAAAATAAATGCACATAAATACACAAAAATAGCTGATGGTGCATTTAGCATTGATTACTTATACATTCTTTACCACACTGATTTAAATATGATAATCTTGTACCATATTGACATTAAAACATACAAAGAAAGAAAGTATATTCCATTCGTTGTTATTAACATGAAGTGCAATAAATATAACTTTTTCAAACTGGGCTTTGTGAAGGAACTGCAGAAGGTTTTGGGAGCTTAATGAAAAGTGACTAATTAATTAAATCAGAAAATTATTAAATTAAATAAATCAGTTTCAATAACAATAATCAAAACAAAACACTTACTAAAAAAATATTAAATATTTTGTTTACCCTGCATGTCATGTGACCAATGTTAGAGAACAGAACTGTGAGCGTGCAAATGTATTAGTTAATTAACTTATTTAGAGTAAATATAGTGGGTAATTAAGAATAAAATGACCTTCCAAAGAAAATACATGAAAAAAATAACAAATGCGTGATCGAGCGGCGCGCACACACACACACACACACACACACACACACACACCACACTCACACGCACACACACACACACAGCACACACACACACACAACACATACACACACACACACACACACACACACACACACTCACACTCACACACACACACTCTCACACACACACACACACACACACCACACACACCACACACACCACACACACACACACACACACACACACACACACTCACACTCACACACACACACAGACCCACAGATTCTCACACACCCACACACACAACACACACACACAACACACACCACATCACACACATAGATGATCTATACACACATACACACACACATATACACACACACACACACACACACACACCCACACAGATATATATATATATATATATACCCATAAATACACGCACTCATATACACACATACATATATATACACACACACGCGCACACACACACATAGATATATATATATATACACCACACACACACACAGATACACACACATACACACACACACACGAACAGATATATATATATATACAACACACACCACACACACACACACACACGCATATATATACACACACACACATATATATACACACACACACACACACACACACACAGATACACACACACACAACATACACACACACACACACACACACACACAAACAGATATATATACACACACACACCACACACACACACACACACCACACACACACACACACACACACACACACACAGATATATATATCTTATAGTCTTTATATTTAAAGTTACTTTCTAAAAGACTGTCAGAAACATTTCTCCTCAAAAAGCCAAAAGCTCCTCTACTTTGCAATTAACCACCAGGAAACTTTCCTTCCGTCTTAGCCAGAAATCCTACTAGTAAATTACATTACACACAATTAGGTCTCTGCACGTCGTCTTCTTGGTAGCGAGCGCTCAAAGTGTACGGTGTTAATCGTTTATGGACGTGCCCTCAAACAACACCGAGCCGTGCTCAGCTCTTCATTCACACGAGAACTTCATCAGGCGTTTACTAGAGAAGTAGACCTCCTTACCGAGAACTAGTTAATCCGGAGCATTACCCCCATTGCTATTTTTAGTGGCGTGAAAGGTGTTTGGATCGCCTGTGTTATGTTTTAACGGTCTGATTAAGTGCGAGATGTCAAAACACTCCACTTCACCACTGGTTACGTGATGCGAGTTTAACTCAGCGAGACATGTAAGGAAAACCCAATGAACTTGTTTAACTTAGTGTACATTTAACACACTCCACAATAGCACGCATTCCAGTTTAGGCTGCACTCAAAGAGCCTCTTTCCAGGAATAGGGATCTGATAGCATGGCTGTGACCTTAAACTGAGCGCTCCTCGACTTTATTAAGGTGGCTTTACAAGAGCAGGAGAAGCGGAATAGCTTCAAGGAGAGTATTTATACAGCCAGACACAGAAGACGGCTCTACATGTACAAACATCTCTGACAGACATGAGAAAAACCTGTTAGCTCAGGCCTCCAGACTGCGACTAAAAAAGTTGCACATTTTTGCGTCCAAAAATATTAATTTGGGAGTGAAGTGGGCGACTTTTGCTATGTAAATTTACACGCTATGACTTAAAAAATTGCATGTAATGCCTCTTTCCTGCTTGTTTTGCGGTCACATGTTTTGTTATGTTGTTGATGTAATAAACTGAGATGATGTGCATCAAGGTTTTAGTGTTAAAAGCACCCGATGCAAGCAGCTCCAGTTGTGTTCGGTCTGAAAGAGATCAGAAATGATGGAGATGTGCGAAGTAAAAGTGTAGAAAAGCAATGTCCATTTTGTGCACAACTTGAAGAAACTACAACAGGTTAATTTATCAGCTGTGTCTCATTTATAATCAATACTAAAATGGGTTCAAGATCTTTAATCTATATACTGTTCTGTTAATGTGAGAACTTATATGTGATCCTGGATCACAATAATGGTCAATTTCGGTTCGAAATCGAGATTAATACATCATGACAGCTGAATAAACGAGCTTTTCCATTGATGTATGGTTTTGTTATGATCGGACAATATTTGTAAATCTGGAATCTGAGGGTGCAAAAAAAATCAAAATATTGAGAAAATCATCTTTAAAGTTGTTCAAATGAAGTTCTTAGTAATGCATATTACTAATTAAAAATTAAGTTTTGATATATTTATAGTATGAAATCTATTAATATCTTCATGGAACATGATATCAATATCCTAATGATTTTTGGCATAAACAAAATTTGATAATTTTGACACATACAATGTATTTTTGGCTATTGCTACAAACATACCTTATGAGTTATTTTAATAAAATCGCCTACAGTATAAACTGACTGAAATGTCTCATGTAATCGTTCATTCAGTGCGGAGCTGCAGAAAACGTTTAAAGCTTGTAAACAATATCACGTAACTATATTTACCCCAGAAGAACCATCAGCCATCTAGAAAACATAACTATAAAGAAGAGCATTTTGCTAAATGTGTGCGCTATATTGCATATTCAAGTTTTTACTTAACCTGTTGTCGACATGATAAGAAACAATGCAAGGAGCTAAAGATCAAATTCAATGGCTCTGATGTTACTGATGAAGAAAAACAGGCTGGATGTGAGAAAGACATGTGACATAACGTTTATGGGATGCTTATGATCCATGATATTAACACAGATTCTGTGTAATAAACAATTCTTTGTGACTATATAGTTCTCGAGTTAGAAAATACATTTAGTTCACACTTTAAGTGAAGCTTAGTTCCCATCATCTACAACAGTGGTTCCCAAAGTAGGGGTCGCGACCCCCTGGGGGGCCGTGAGACAGTTAGGGGGGGGGGGGGGTCGCGCGATGATTTCCAGAAATCAAATAAACGTTTTTAAGTATTAGAAATAACATATTTTATCCATAACTAACAAAAAATAAAAAGTAGTAGTTAATGGTTACATTACAAAAACATGCAAATAAAAAAGCCGTCAGCCTTTCGATTTTCTTTCCGTTTGATCGCGACCCCTGAGGTTATTATGGCAGATTAACGACAAATAAACGATTAATTTACAGCACCATGTTAAACATTCTGACATGTGCACGTAGGTCATTTCTTCGCTTTAGGCTTAGGATATTATTTTTGTTGAAATTAAACGTTGGTTAATACCCACCCATCTCATTAGGTGAGGTTAATGTTGAAATTAAACGAATGAGTAAAATATTTTCTAGTTAGACCGTTGTGTTTTTGTTGTGTTGTCATTAGGCTATGCGCATGTTATGATAGGCCTGTTGGTGCATGTGCGCCGGTGCGCGCAACGTTTGTATGTTTGAACCACCTCCGAGGATAGTGGGGGTCGCGAGTCACTGGCTCCGTTATTTTGGGGGTCGTGGGCTGAAAAGTTTGGGAACCCCTGATCTACAAGACAGATTAAAATAATGATAAAGACAAGAAGGGATGAGACATAAATACATGACTGAAATTTTACAAATTTAAATAAAACATTTATTCTGTGAGACCTAAAAAAAAATGATTTGGTATCTGATTTTGTTTCTTTTAGGAGTCAAAAGCTCCTTAACTGATTTTTTTGTGTGTGTCTGGAGTAGAGGTCTGCACGGGCTCAAAACTGAAGCCCGAACCCGGCCCGTACCCGAGATCGTCTGACCCGACCCGACCCGACCCGACCCGAGTGGCACAGTTAAATTTAGAGCCCGAACCCGACCCGAAAAAAATCTCATTTGCTAGATTTAACTCGCATTCGCCAGATATAACCTCGAAGAGAAATCTGACTTGTGAAATACAAACTCGATATTGCAAACAAAGTCAGATTTCTGAACAATGTCTTAAACGTTGTATTACTAGCACTTCTTGTGTTTATTAAGATGATTCGCTTCTCGTATCCTTTTCTTGTAGGTCACTTCGGATTAAAGCTTCTGCTAAATGAATGCCTGTGAACACTTTTCTATGTGTTTTTATACCTCTCAATTCTGAGGGGAAAAAATCTGAAGATAAGATCGTATTCATTTTAGCACGAACGACCCATTTATGACATCTGCTTCAAATAAGACTCTATCCTTAACTCTACAGTAAATACATCTACTATAGAGGCTACCACAAACACAGAAGCTCATTATAAAAATGCTGCGCTCTTGTTTCTAGCTCTATAATATCTAGAAACCAGGCTCTGCATCACAAAAACATCACAACTCATAATCCTGCAGAGCTTTGCATAGTTTCCATGTATTTGTCTCGATCAACTTTGAATAAATAAGATTTTTATGTACGTGAAATTCAGCTAGCAAAACACAAATCAATTAAGTTATATGTTGTTATGCTCTCTTTTGAGTAGTCGAATAATCCGAAGAAGAAATCAAATAAAATCATTAAAAATCAAGAGAAAAGCTTCTGGGATCAACACTGTTGTGTTCAATGATTTATCTAATAGTGTTGACATACGCATTAAAGGTCATTATGAGGTCATTTGAACTTTTCATAACCTTTAAATTAAATTAGAAACTGGACATTTTAACATTCAAATAAATACAGAAGTAAACATTTATTTTTAGAATATTAAAAATAAAACGTTTAAATATTATATTTTGAGTGGAAAAAGTCAGTAGAACCGCGTAAGATACATTTTTGTAACATTATAATCACAAGAAGAAACTTTTTACAGTAATAAAAATAAACGTTCAAATAATATTATATTTTGGGTGAAAAAGTTATAGAATGTTGTAAGAAGTATTTCTATAACCTTTAAAAAAAATTATATCATGACAAGAAAACTGGATCTTTTAACATCTTAAAAACATTTCAGAACATGTTTTTATAACTTAAATGTGATATTGCTGTAAAACTATGGGGGGGGGGGGAGTTATATAATATAATATTTATATTTTTAACCTCTTTTATGCAGCTTATGCATAGCATAGCCTACATTTGAACATTTGTATCTATTTTCAGAAAATACAATTCGAGTCTTTTTGTCTGATTAAAATCCACTAAAGAAATAATCAACAGATCATAATCAGAGCAAAGAAAGGCAAGACTTTATCAGTGAGTCCACTTTAATCATTCTACTAACTCTACGTCATTTTATTAGTTTGAATATAGTTGCAAAGTTACTCATATCCACATGAAAAAAATAGGTTACACTTTATTTTAAGGTGTCCTTGTTATAGTGTAATTATACATTTACGTGCTGAGTAATATTAATTAACTACATGTACTTGCTATATGGTTACTTGCATGTAATTATGCATAATTAAGTGTTATTATAATAGTACGTACATGTAACAAGGACACCTTTAAATAAAGTGTTTCCAAAAAATACTATAGTAATTTACAGTAAATACTAGTGTTTTTGAACCATACTATAGTATTCTACTGTTTTTATTATAGTATTTACATTATTAATGCATGCTACAGCAGCATACTGTATAGTGAACTGATAAACTGTAATACATACTGTACTATTACTATAGTAAACTGTAGTGTATTGTAGTATAGTACATCCTATAGTTGTAGAAAACTTACAGTATTGGGTGAAGTAATTTGTTTATATTGCTGTAATTCTTTGAATTAACACAACAAATTAATTCAAGTACTATAGTATGGTTAAAAAATCTCTAGTGTTTATTAGTGCTGTCAAACGATTAATCGCGATTAATCACATCCATAATAGCAGTTTTTGTTTGCATAATACATGTGTTTTGTGTATATTTATTATGTATATATAAATACTAGAGGTGGGCATAGATTAATTTTTTTAATCTAGATTAATCTAGATTAAAATGGCTCATTTGAATTCTGCCGAAGGCATTCAGAATATGTGTGCTACCCAAATAATGACTAAAAGTAAGTCTTTGAGAACGGGTTTCTCAAGCCAGGTGGCGCATTAGACCAGGGGCTCATCTCCTGTTTCCAAAATGCATCACAAACTTTAATCTCTTCCCATCCCAATCCCACGAAAAAAATGGAGGAAAATCCCGTTCCACTCCCGGAAGAATGACTCCCATTCCCTCCCACTCCCGTGTTGTTGTTTTTTTTTTGTTTTTTTGCCGATAACTGTCAATTACAGTAAAAATATAGTACAGATCACAGCGTGCCCACCTTATTAGTTGAATAAAAACCCAAAATGTCGTTTTTTGTTATTATATTGAACTGAAAGCCATTTTATGCACAGTGTTGCACAGATTAAATTTCATGTAAATCATCCATGCTAACACACGGCTTCTATTTTTATTTTTTAGACATTTCACTCTCTATAGATATATTTTTCAAAGACGGAGTTTCTCGCTCAAGTTCACATGAGACCTAAAGCGCATCCTGTTTGCTTAAAAGCGCAACGTTTCGTTGTTATTCTGAGTGCACACAAATAAACGTAGAGTCTTTACAGATTCGAAAGATGTATTAGGCTACTTTTATCTGTATGACCAAGAATGACGGAGATTTTAAGAGCAAGTGATCGCACCGGAGCCTGTCCTGCAGCAAACGCGCTTCCACACAAACACTTCAATAGCGCACATTTCTCTAGGTTAACATCATATTGAGCGGCCATGTAAAGTTGCTACTACATACATCTTTCAGATGAAAAGCCATATTTGAGGTTGATGAATGATAGGTGAGCGTTTGGATGTCCTGCCCGATTGTATTACCACATAGACCAGCCGTTAACAATCTGTCCATCACGGACTGCGAGCCTCTAGTTCGAAGACTCGTTCTCGCCCCCTACAGTGCAATTCGGCTAGGTATACATCCGCGCTAAAATATCAGGGTGAAAGTCATCATAGCTTGCGTAGTATAGACCCAGCTCCCAACCCAATTTTGAGAATAGATTAACGGCGATATTTTTTTTATCGCCGATAAGAGTCTCGCGTTAACGCAGCACGTTAACGCCGATAACGGCCCACCACTAATAAATACACACACATGCATGTATATATTTTAGATGTATTTACATGTCTATATTTATATTAATTTAATTTATATTATAAAAAAAAATATTTAATGTATATATATATATAAAAAATCTGAAATATATACACATGCATGTGTGCACTGTAAAAAATACAGTTTGAGAAAAAGTAAAAGTTTAAACCAACTTCACAACTTTTTGTCGTATAAACTGAAAACAAGAAGTTGAGAAAACTCACAAATCTGCTGAAGCTGGCGTTAAATATGACGTTATCTCAAGCTTTTATTTTTTACAGTGTGTGTGTTTATATATACACAGTACACACACACACATATATATTATGCAAACAAAAACTTTATTGTGGATGTGATGAATCGTTTGACATCACTGGTATTTACTATAAAGTACTATCATGTTTTTTCAGTATCTCTAAATAAAGTGTAACCCTGAGAAATATGAGTGACTTTATCTCCTCCATTGATAAGAGATGTGGAGGAAAGCAGGGCAGAGACAGCTGGAGCGAGTGCGATGGGTTTCGTGATTTCAGCTGCTCTCCTCTGTTCATTAAACACAACATCTCACCAGGAGCTAGTTAGCGGCGCTTTGTGACACCTGACCGTACACCCCAGCGTTTCCCGCTCTAAACTCCTGACCTGACCCCGGTCGTGACCCAGTCTGACCCCACGCTACTCCTCTGGGCTTCAGCCAAAGCGGCTGTTTTTCCATTAAAAGCTGTTTCCCATCAGCATTCCCGACAGAGACCCACGGAGAGTGAAGCGCCCGGAGCCCTCATGCCGTCCTGATTTCCTCCTCGTCTGCGACTCGACGCATGAATCAACTGCTGATTCATTTAAACTCTCCTAAAGAACCTGCAACACCGCTGATGAGTCCTCTCGGCTAACGAACCCTTCTACAACAACGTTATTTATAAATGTTCTCAAAAAGTCCAGTTTATGGGACAATATGTGTCCCTGGAGCACAGACGCAGTCATAAGCAGCACAAGTATATTTGTAGCAATAGACAACAATACATTGTATGGGTCAAAATTATACATTTTTATTTTATGCCAAAAATCATTAGGATATTAAGATCATGTTCCATGAAGATATTTAGTAAATTTCCAACCGTAAATATATCAAAAGTAATTTTTTGATTAGTGATATGCATTGCTAAGGACTTCATTTGAACAACTTTAAAGATGATTTTCTCAATATTTAGATTTTTTTTGTGCCCTCAGATTCCAGATTTTCAAATATTGTCCAAACCATACATCAATGGAAATATTATTTATCCAGCTTTCAGATGATTTATACATCTCAATTTCCAAAAATGACTGGTTTTGTGCTCCAGGGACACATATGGGAACGTTACATTTGAAAGTTATTGGAACGTTCTGAAACAATTAGTAACATTTAAAAAAATGATACACAAACGTTCAACTAAAACACTTCAGGAGAGAAATGTTTTAATGCTAAGGTTTTGAGAACATTATTAATGACCAGAGGACTATCTATTAATTCATAACTTTGAGAGAACCTTGCCAGAAAACGTTCCCTTTTCATAAAAGGCGAGACATTTTTAAACTAGACAATGCAAAAAAAACTGAAAGATCCAGTTGTCCTTAAAAAATGTGCTCAACATAATCAGCTCTTCTTAACGAACCACTAAATGTAGCAGAACATTCGCTAATGTGTGGAATGTTTTAATTTTACAGTTCTGACATAATTTCTCTCAATTCTGAGGTTATATCTCACAATTAAAAAATTTTCACAAAAAAAGAAAAATTCTCAGAATTGTGATATAAAACATAGAATTCCAACTTTTTTGCACAATTCTGAGAATTTCAAAATTTGTGCCACCGAATAAAAAAAATTATTGCAACTTTTTATTTTTCTATTAGTAAAAATGTCCGAATTGAGAGATAAAAAAAAAGCAATAACCTCTTTTTTAATTCTGTTGAAGGAAAAAAATGATGAGAAACTCATCAAAAAGTTGAAAATGTGAGATTAAACAGCCACAATTAACTTTATTTTAATTCTAAGGCTGAAACAATTGTGTAAGAATTGTGAAAAATAAACTTTGAATTCTGAATTATCACAATACTGAGTTTACATTTCGCAATTCTCCGAAAAAAAGACAATTCTGTTTTGTTTCCTGCCACAGAATAAAAAATTTCAATATCTCACAATTATGACTTTTTTTCTTGCAATTCTGGAAAAGGTCAGAAATATGAGATATAAACTCAGAATTGAGAAAAAATTCAAAATTCTGTATTTATATCTCGCAATTTTGACTATTTCCATAATCATGTGCAGCAAAGTCAAAAATCTGATATAAAGTAATGTTTTTGTATTTCTTAATCTTTTGTATTTGACGGCAGAAATTATAAACGTGACCGCACCTCTAGTTTTCGTTTAATCAGATCAAACTCATCCCTGACTTTGCACACATGAGTAACGAGAATGACAAACAGACGAGTCAAAGATAGAAGCGCATGTGGCGTATCACCATGGAAACATTATGAACCATCGTTTTGGTTCTCCTCGTTATCTGGAAAGCATTTTCTTGGCAGCAGCTCTTGAGACTAAACCTTCCTCACAATAATCCCCCCCGAAACAGTCCAGCAACTGCAGAAGAGAAATCGCTGAAGGCCTTTGACGAGATGATTTTACCAAACTTGGTTCATTATAATTTGATGCAGTAGATCTAAACCCATCTCAGCCCAGCACTAATCGAAACATATCTCTATTAAAGAACACGGTGCACACTGCTCATAATATTATTGGATTTCAGACTAAATTAGCTGCGTTTCGGGGCTTTCGAGTGGAAAACACAACTCTAGAGTGATTTTCATAGTTAACAAGACAATACAGTTAAAAATGAAACGCAGTTCATAATGCAATATTCATAACAGGGCAAATTCTCTTCAAATATTTAACATCTAAACATTCATGTCGAGCTTTGAATACGGCTAATGTCGAGATCACATCTATCAGTGTTAATCTGAACCCACACTGTAAAAAATTACCGTGATTTTAACGGTAAAAACTGTAAATGCTACAGTAAAACGTGTTAAATGGTTAACGGTAAATAAATTAAAAAACACGGTAAACAGACATTCCCAGAATTCCCTGCGTTGCATTTCAAATATAGTTGAATTTGATGTTTTTCTTTGAAATAACTATGTTTTTTCGTAGCAGTTATGTTTATTAGGGTTGTATGTTACATCTAATGTTGTTAAATGAATGTTTTTTTTGCATATTTCAGTTTAACGAGTCTCACCATGATGGTGTTTAGTGCTTGTGTGAATGACGCCGTGCACATCGCAATAGTGACATTTGGTACAAATAATAATAATACGATCCACTAATTTATTAATTTCTTGTTTAAACAGCTGCAAAAAATATGAGTCAGTAGCATAAAGCAGAGTGCTATCAAACACTAAAAGCTCTCCTTTTTCTTATTTTGAATTTCATTTGTTGTTTATTAACAGAAAACCATAGATTACGCAAAATTCTGTCAAAAATTAAAGCTTTAATTTTGAGAATAATCACTTTCGGTTGCATTCATGCGAAGCAATGCATGTGGCAATAAGTGAAATCTGGCACAAATACCAATTTGTCCAATTAAATTGTCTAATGATATAATAAAGCATAATTGTGTCAAAAAGCTCTCATGTTTCTCATTTTGAGCTTTCATTGTTGTTCATTAATAAAAACACACATAATCACTTTCAGTGGCATTCCTGTGAAATAAAAATGCATGTTGCAATAATGAAATTTGGCACGAATAACAATCTGACGCAGTCTTTATTTTTGCAGCTGTTTGAACTCATATATTACGCAAAATTCTGCCAAAAATTAAAGCTCTCATATTTTTCATTTTGAGAATAATCACTTTCAGTCGCATTCATGCAAATCAATCCAGTGCAATCTGGCACATTTCGTTATTCTGACTATTATTTTTGCAGCTGTTTGAGCAGCCGATGATTATTAATGCTCGTGTTTGATGATCACCGTCTGGAAGTCGACTAACAACATCAGCTTTATTTGCCGCAGCATGTATAGAGAAATCAGTTATGATTAACATAATCAGGCATCATTAGTCTCTCTCAGATGCACTCCAACAACATGTTTACCAGAACACTACGAGTCTGATCCTCGGCTCGTGACCTCCAGCAACCCTGCGTTTGGAGGACGCATCTCCAAATGAACTTCACGCTCAGTCCAATCTGTTTACCAAGAAATCACATCTAGCCAATTCAGACGGTCTGATTAACTAAAGCGAGGCATGATCCTTCAGATTTCAGGGATCTAAGAGACGTCACAGCAGCGGAAAACTCCCGGAAAGTGATTTTAAGAGCTGATAAAATGTAGAAACTGTAACTTGAATGCAATGTAAGTCACTTTGGATAAAAGCGTCTGCTAAATGCATAAATGTAAAGTGCTTTGCATTGAGACATACGTGACCCTGGAGCACAGACGCAGTCATAAGTAGCACAGCTATATTTGTAGCAATAGACAACAATACATTGTATCGGTCAAAATTATAAATTTTTCTGTTATGCCAAAAATCATTAGGATATTAAGATCATGCTCCATGAAGATTTTCTATCGTAAATATATCAAAAGTAATTTTTTGATTAGTAATATGCATTGCTAAGAACTTCATTTGAACAACTTTAAAGATGATTTTCTCAATATTTAGATGTTTTTTGCACCCTCAGATTCCAGATTTTCAAATATTGTCCAAACCATACATCAATGGAAATATTATTTATTCAGCTTTTAGATGATGTCGAATCTCACTTTCAGATTTCAGACTTGTGTTCCAGGGTCATAATTAACGTCAGGATCTACACGGGCGTCTCTTATCAAATACTCTTATGTGACCCTGGAACACAAAACCAGTTATCAGCAGTGTGTCGGGGGGGTTACGCGTTACAAGTAACGCGAGTTATGTAATAATATCACTTTTTTCAAGTAACTAGTAAAGTAACGCATTACTTTTTAATTTACTAGAAAATATCTGAGTTACTTTTTTCTCCATTTATTGATGACGGTGCACCGTGTGAACATGATCTTACTGTAGTAGACTAAATATGAATGTGTATTAATTCATCCCACTCGCAAAAAACAGATTCAGTATTCATCAAAATGAATTAAAACAGTGAAATACAAACTCAGAATATGACGCAAACCTGCAATAATTAAATATGTTAAACAACACAAATATATCTAATCTCATTTTATTAACCGATGTGTTTGCTGCTGATCTTTGGTGATCAGTTCAATCATAATAATAATAAAAATGACTTTAGATAAACTATCATTGTGTTTTATTGCTGAAGAGTGTTGAACTTCTCCTGTGTTCTTCTGTACAGACGTGATTTACTCGTCCTTCAGTCTGAGCTTTATTCATTACACTTTTTGGTGTGAAAGACTTTTATATTTGCTATAAATATAACTTATTGTATTAAAAACAAACAATCAAGTCCTGCTCATATTTAAAAAGTAACGCAAGACTAACGTAACGCATTACATTCCATAAAAAGTAACTAAGTATCGTAATTAGTTACATTTTTAGGGAGTAACGCAATATTGTAACACGCAACTTTTAAAAGTATCTTTCCCCGACACTGATTATAAGGGTCCATTTTTCTAAATTGTGATTTCTACATCATCTGAAAGGTTATAAAGGTCCATTTTTCTAAAAATCTGAAAAGCTGAATAAATAATATTTCTATTGATGTATGGTTTGTTATGATCGGACAATAATTAAGTTTATGATAAAAAATCTTCATGGAACATGATCTTAATATCCTAATGATTTTTGGCATAACATAAAAAAGTATAATTTTGACCGATACAGTGTCTATTGCTACAAATATCCCCGTGCTGCTATGACTGCGTCTGTGCTGCAGGACACACACGATCTATCCGCTCTATCTGCGTTCTAGAGAACGGTTCTTCAGTCAGCCGTGTTCCAGCACAATAACATGACAGCAGTTAACCTGAGCGAGGTCAAACGAGGCCATGTGTTCGCTGGGTAAAATCACATCTTATCAGTCCGTAATCTCAGCTTTTCTTTGGCAAACAAGCTCCTCGCTCTATCACCAGCAATCAATACGCAATCCGGAGGAAATGCTTTCTGCCATGATGAAGTAATCGGTCCCGGGGCGAAGTTCACTCGCATATTACATTTAGGAGCAGCTCATTAACATATCAGTACATCAGGTATTTGTTTCTCTCGTCGCCTGTGGCTGATCTAATTAAATCCTCTGGAAACACACTTTTCTTCTCTAAATGTCTGCTTGAGACTGAAATCTTCCCTCACGTGTTCAGACGTCTTTGATATTAATACATGTGAATAAAAATACACATTTTACCATCATTACTTCTTTATTTAACTAATATAACTAAATGGTTTGTTTGGAGGTTTTTTAGTAATACGGATTTTTACTTAACTTTTTTTTTTCACGTGCTGATTTTTTAATTGGCTGCTCATGAAAAATTATTTAAAAAAAATAATAATACTTTTTTATTTATTTTTTATCCCAAAATATTTTTTTATGTACTGTTGATGATAAAAATTATTATTATACTTTCAGGACATTTAAGCACGTTTGTCTAATTTATTGCAGTATAATAATAGTAATAAATTAGGCAAACATGCTTAATTGTCCTGAAAAAAGAAATTATCATTTAAATTTCTCAATATATTTTCAAAATCTTTTAATTCTCGTTCAAAGCAATTCATAAAAATGCTTTAGTTTTTTTACCCCCATTTAAATTTTTTATACATTAATAATATTAACAACAGATATTTCTATAAATAATAATATTATTAAATTTATGAATTTATGCATAAATAATAATCATAATTATACTATTATAATTTTGGTTATTATTATTATTGTTGTTCCATATTATGAATATATATGAATTTATATAAGCACATTAATTTCCACAATGATTTTTCAATGAACTTATATATCCCAGACAATCATAAGAAGAAGAATTAATAATAATACATGTGTTTAATGTTAAGTATTTTTTACAGCACTATAAGTTAAGATACAGTGCTTAATATAAATGTGTAAAGATGCTAATGTCTGGCTTCAGGCGGTGTTTTGAGGTCATTTGGAGAGTTCAGACACTGAATCACGGCCGACTCTGCTCATGTTACACGAGTGAATTCAGTAAACGATGTCTGGAACCCAAGCGATGATTTAACACGGTATAATACGAGCTGAGATTCACCGCCGTGTCTTTCCAAGACAAGCATCTGCTTGTGTTTTACAGTCGGACACGGAGCTGTGCAGAAGAAAGCAGTCTACGGCTCATTATTCAGCGTCAGCGATGCTAATCGATCTCCGCGTGAAGAGGAGTGTGTGCTATAGGGCTCTGTTCAACACCTAGAGAGCGGTCTACAACACGCACACTAAGATCAGACGTGTGTGATTATAGAACATAAAACTACAACATTCTACAAGTTCATTTAAATATACATGTTACTTCAAAATACAATATTACACAAAAATGTAAAATTACATAACATTTTGGGATCAGTGCAATTTTTCTAAAATAAATTATGACTTTTATTCAGCAAGGATGCTTTAATTTGTTCAAAAGTGACAGTAAAGATATTAATAATGCTACA
>QVTF01005048.1:25000-29724 GCA_003573665.1 Oxygymnocypris stewartii
CGTCATACAAACACACACACACGCAGACAAAAACACACACACAGCACACACAACACACACACACACACACACACACACACACACACACACACACACACACACACACACACACACACACACACACATTAAATTACTAAATATTAATATTCCATTATATTCCAGGGGAGGGATGGGAAATCTGGTAACACTTAATAACAGGGTTTCATTCATTAACATGAGTTAACTATACTAGTTAAATTTAATTAACTATGAAAAATACTTTTAAAGCATGCTCGTGCCAATTTGAACATTTACTAATATATTATCAAAATGGTTAAAAGCCAAATTTCTTGTGTAATGGTTTTGCAATATTCTATGTAAACAAAAAGGCAGTTTAAATTCAAAATATGAAATCAATATAATTAATTATAATATAATAACATGACTATTTTATAATTATTCCACAATAGTTAAGTATACTACTTAAATTAACTCTGAAAAATACAGTATCTTACTTAAAGAGATGGATTAATATCTTCAGAAAGTTGGGATTCCTTGCTCTGTGTGTATTGCTTTTGCAGCATCGTATGACTTTAAACTGAAACGCAGTTGTTATCCTGCAGTATTTGGCACGAGTGCCGACAGCAGCAGGAGTTAAATCAGCTAAACGAGCATCTCTTACGGCGTGTTTTACTCAGGAATAGCGCTTTGACCTCGTGTCACGCTCACGTCTCTCAGCGCGATCGCAGATCTACTCCACACACTCCTGTTTCTAGGAACAGATGGCCTGCTTTCAATCTACAAATACCTGCTGTCCTAAAGCGGCTCACTGCCGCCCGTCCACGTCCCTCTCAACATCCTCCAGACGTCTCGGGAGTCCACCTCAAGGACGCTTTACCGTAACAGTGTTTGTGTTGAAATGAAACACGGACTCGGCTTGGCAGCTGAATAACAGCGTTTGTTTTGGAGGAATATCCAGACCGCATAAAACAACTGAGCATCTTACAAACCTGAGATTACGGTAACACTTTACAATAAGACGTCATTTATTAACATTAGTTAATGTATTAACTAACACCAACAAATGCATTTATTACACTATTTATTCATGTTAACTCACAACTAACATAATTCGTGATTTTAATAATGCATTTGAATTAATGCTGAAATTTTAACTACGATTAATAAATGCTGTGGAAGTGTTGTTCATGTTTACTAATAAATCTTATTAAAGAGTTACCCATATTTCAGTGTCTGAATTTGTTTTCATAACACAATCACCGACTCGAAGTACTGTATTTTTTTTCATATTTGCATCTTAAAAGTCAACATATGATCTCGTAGTTATGTGAGCGATCATGATATTCCAAATTAAACAAATCTGGCGAATATTTACAATAAAATCCCATTAACCAAAAATAGACACTACATAATATATATATATATATATATACTAATAATAACTAATAAACATCACCACACTTGCCAGTTTGATTGCTTACATTGTGTTTTCTCAAACGTTATATTTATATATGCAAATGAGGTGTAGCTAATTAAATATGCATGCATTAATTTGCATACATTTCAAAACGTTAATCTGAACACTGGGTAAAGACAGATTCAGAATTCATGTTTGATTTTGTTGTTATTTTTGCGTTTTTTCAGAAAGCATTTTGGATTTTCATCATTTTATTTTTGGGGGGGGGGGTAAATATATGTAAGTGCTGTTATACTTTTAAAGATATGCATTAAAAAAAAATTAAATAAACACCTAGACGTGGATTATTTACACTAGTTTAAAAACAACATGGTATTAAAAATAAAAATGGCCCAAAGTCACAAAACTGATACATTTTTTTAAGAAAATTTGCCTGTAGTTTCTTAATAAGGCATTTATTAATTTTAGTAACTTTTTACATTTACTAATACGTCATTAAAATTAAACTATGCATTTGTTAAAATTATTGAATGGACCTGAGCTAACATGAAATAATGAATTGTTGTATTTAATAACTAACTTTACTAATGTTAACAACGATTCATAAATTCTGTAACGAATGTTTTGCTCGCTGTACGTGTAGGTTACTAAATACAATAACTATGCAGCTATATCGTAAAGTGTTACCAAATATCTTTAGTCAAAATAATAACTCATTATTATTCCGAATAATAATAATAATAATAATTAATTAAAGCAAGAGTTCACACAAAAATGAACATTTGCTGAAAGTTTACTCCTCTCGGGGTCATCAGAGATCAGGATGAGTGTGTTTCTTCATCAGGTTTGGAGAAATGTGTCTCAGCAATGGAATAGTGAATGGGTTGCCGTCAGAATGAGAGTCTGATAAAACATCAAAATAATCCACAGTCCATCAGTTACTCATCTGGAGAAGACAAAAGATGAAACACATCCAGTCATTAAGAGGTTTAATATCATTATATTATATGTTTTACCTGGTCTCATGGCATTTACGTACCTAGGTGCACTTTTTAGCGAGACATGAAATATGTACCAATAACTACATATTACTGCAGTTTCCAAAAGAAACAAACACTAGAGGCAGTAAACTCGGACGCCTTTTACTCCTTTTCACACACATTTACTTTTGTTTAAAATAAACAAAAGTTTTGTTTAATAAAGTGTACTTTTCACACAATTACTTGAAGAATATCATGTTACGACTTTAAATCAATATTAAAAAGATTTGAAAACTGATGCTTTTGAACGTTAGCGTCACACATGTATCCAGCCTCGTATCTATAAGTTTTCATTTGACGGTATGTTTGTTCGGAGTACAGAGACGTATTTAGGAGTCGAGGAGATCCGGATCGAATCCAGTGTCATCACGACAAAGCAGTTCAAATCTGTTTATAAAGAAGTTGAAATGCATCAACACATATGTTTGTATATTAGTTTTGCATGTGTTAACACTATCAGGTAGGTTTAGGGGGTGGGTTTGGTGGAGTAGGGCACGATAGAGCATTAACTTTTAGGGACAGATCCCGGATATTTGAATTCTGAACCGCCGCAATATGTTTCTGTAGCAACGTCATACAAACACAGCAATATGTACCTATATATATGTAACGGATGTATGCCAGTAAGGGCTGTGTGTAAACCTCACTCTCCTAGCCTCAAAAAGAGACGCGGCTGTAGCCTTTGGCGTTCCTTGTTAGAGCGCCCGCCTCCCGCGCCGGCGTCCCGGGTTCGCAACCCGCTCGGTGAGTTGGTGCGGACCCGTGTTGGAGGGGTTACATTGGTGCCGTGACCCGGATGGGAGTGAGGTTTAGGGGGGTGAGTGTAACGGATGTATGCCAGTAAGGGCGGTGTGTAAACCTCACTCCCCTGACCTCAAAAAGAGGCGCGTTAGAGGCTGTAGCCTTTGGCGTTCCTTGTTAGAGCGCCCGCCTCCCGCGCCGGAGTCCCGGGTTCGCGACCCGCTCGGTGAGTTGGTGCGGACCCGTGTCGGGGGGGTTACATATACATAATAAAAACGTGTCAGGGTTCACGTATTGAATCTGTGTTTTAGCGCCACTCGGTGGAAACTGCGGTGAAACGAGCCGTACAACGGTGTCGCACACCAGGTGCGTTGTTTATGAGACCCGGTTGGTGCTTGGAGACTTGGAGCGTGTCTATTAATTTTGTCGTGATTCCACGGTCATGTGATATTTACAGTTCAGCCGATTGGCTCAAAAATAGAGGTTTCTGAAATGAATAAATATAGCAGCATTATTTGGTTACTTTGTTCTTATGTCAATACATCACTGCATTTCAAATCAAATACAAAAACATAATGAGTGTTTTCAAACAGGTTTCCTGACTTACTGTCGGGATGATGAAGAAACGCATGGTTTAGCCCAGTTTCCCCGCGGATAGATGTAAATGGCTTTAAACGATTGATCTGAAAAGCTGTGTCAAGCATGGTATCACGAGGATTACAGGGAAGGGATTTTCTTTACAAGGTATGGAGTGTTTACCTCTGTAAATAGGTTTCCGTGGAGTAGGTAAAGTTAGCATTTAAGCTCATTAGCTTATAAGCAACATTGAAGCATATGAACAGTACATGCGATTCATTCATTAGGGATCATGATATTTTGGCTGGAACAAGCATTCACATTGCTCGTAAGCTTGTTTATGCTCCTGAGAGAGTGTCAGGGTTTAATCCGACTGCTCACATAATGGAAAACATATACGAATGCACATTTAATGGCATTTCTGTATTTGCTTCCCTTGTTTGGCAATGTCATAAATTGATTTTATGCATGCCTTGATTTGTGCGTACGTCTTTTGCTTTAGACGTCACCCTGACTCGTCTGTGTGCATTAGTGCATGGTCGTTAAGTCATTTCAGACATAACATGTGACGTTATTTAAAATCAATGCATTGAAATGTACAGAATGGTTCATCTCTTGTTCTCTCAGTTCCACCATTTTAGTCCATTAAGATGCATTTCTTGACACAGTGCATTAAAATGTTGGAGATACTTCATGAAAACTGCATTATGCATGCTTCAAAAGCACTATAGCATTAAATAGCACGACTAATAGTTCATGCTGTCTTCATCGCTGTATACATGACGCATTAAAAGTGTCATTCGCCAAATAATCTAACATCTATCTCAGCATCTCTTGACTCCACCAGTTATGTATTTCATTAAGCAGCATTTTAACCAATGCATTTAAAGTGCAACTGCTGTATCAAACAATCTGACATCTCTCTCATGATTCACCATTGCAATAAAAAC
>QVTF01005049.1:0-29708 GCA_003573665.1 Oxygymnocypris stewartii
TGTGATGGTGCCGCTGTTTTGGGACTTTGTGCGAGATGGTGTGGTATAGGTGTTGTTTGTCCTTATAGAAGCACCTCCCACAATGCATCAGTGTGGCGGTGAACAGTTGGTCTGGGGTCTGTAGGGAACACGCACAATCCGAGACGCTAATGCATTGTGCTCTGTGTTACTGTATGGGGATCCGCGTTGTGCGTCAGCATCTCTTCTAGCTCTTCTCCAGTTTTTTTGTCAGAAGTGTGAAAAGTGTGTCGTGCTGAGCTGCATGTGTGATTTCTAACAGAACATTTGCCGGCCGAAACACCCGACAGGTTATCTTTATATTTCACACGTTCACATGTCGGTATAATGCATAACAGGCACGTGGAAAAGGGGAGATGGTTTTAATGAACCATCTGGAAACGCTTCAAACAGGCTGCGGGTAGAAATTAGACCTTTTGGAACATGCTGATTTTATGATTATGCAACAGGTTTTCAGGGGAAATTATTGGTATAGTTTTTAAGACTCGTCTCCAGGGTCCAAATGCAAGTGAAAATTGGTTTGGTGAGTAAATGAAAAGTTACTGTTGATACCAAACAGTTACAAGCTAGTTGGTTAGTAAAGTTTGTTTAATTTTTTATTTGTGATTAATGATGAAATTCATTTTGGGTGGAGTATCCCTTTAATTAGGACATTTTTTTATCATTAACTACAGCATCTTCCAGATAATTTTAGTTTAGTTTGCAAGATGCCAAATGTGTTACACATCTTTAATGTGTAAAGCAGAACTCCACGTGGCTGGACTTTACTATCAATGGGGGAAAAAAACGAATATATGATAAGTATAATCCTATTATAATTCCCTTTATAATCAGTAAAGCTGTCTACCCTGACAAACACATTCCTGTTGTTGATATTGCAGTTAATTAACCTCTTCCACCACTTTATTATTCTTTCAGTCGTAAATAAAATTGTTTTTTAGTAATGTAATAATTTTATTGCTGAATTAATACATTTTACTTGATGAATTTATTATTTTTATTTGTTAAAATGTGAATAACATTTTAAAATCTGTAATTAATTGTTACACTTAAAATGTTCTTATTTTTTAAATAACTTTAAATATATATAAATAAAACATATTTTTTATGTTTGAATACTTGTTTAAATAAAAATGGGAGCATCTTAAATGATTAACATTTGTATTTTGTTATAAATAAAAGTAAAATATATATCTTTTAATAAAATTGAAATATATAAAGACATATTTTAAAATATGAATATTTATTTGATATTTATGTCATTTATTTAAATATAGAAAATATATATTCGGAATCATATTTATCATCTTTCTCATTTCTAATTTTCTATTTTTCTATTTTTGATTTTGGAAAAAGTTCAAACTAATTGCATCAAGTTTAATTCATTTCTTTAATCAAATTTAATTAATGTATTTGTCTTTTATTTTATATCTATATATAAGATATAAAAGAAAAAGTTATTTAATACATTTACAGTTGCATCAAATTCAACTCTTTTGATCTCTGGCTTTCTAAGTGATTTTAACCATCTAATCGTATGTATATATATATATATATATATATATATACATTGTGACTCATTTTAAGCAGTGTGTGTATATTTATATCAATTGATTTTCTTTGAATATGAAACAGGAAACAAAGAGATTTGCACATTTCACTGTTTTACTGAAGAGCGCTTGATAACAGCTGATTGGTCCGTTGTTATTCAACATGCATGTCTGCATCCCTGTGCATGACACATGGACTGTCGTCTCCCGTCGATTTGCTCAGCATCTCCTTCCTTCCTTCTTCACCACTGCGAGTCCATGAAGAAGTGAAGACTGTCACTCTCTCTCCTTCTATCATCTTCTTTCTTTCACAAACACACTTTCTCTCTCGCACTTCCTCCAACACTCTCCAGCCCTCACTCAAGAAGCTCTTCTGAAGAGTGTGTTTTCAAGCTGCACCGTGTGTGTGTGTGTGTGTGTGTGTGTGTGTGTGTGTGTGTGTAGGGGGTTTGTAATCCTGCGTGGGTGAAGCGTTTGCTGCGCAGGGAGATGGAGAGAGAGAGAGAGTCGAGCATGAATATAGCCTGAGGAGAAGACGAGAGAGTGAGAGTTTGAGATTAGAGAGAGGATGTGTCATGAGATGAAGAGAAACACAAAGAGGAATGAGCGACACGTCACTGAAGACTGGGAGGAGACCAGAGGAGAAGAAAGGATGAGGAGATGAGATAAGAAACGAGCAGAAAAGACATAAAGATGGACAGTTTGGAGTTGTAGAAAGAACTGTTTTTACATTTTCAGAAGAAAACAAGGTGGTGCTTACCTGTGGGGTTGTAAAGGTGTTCAGTTCAAGTGCTCACAAGGCTGCATTTATTGCTCAAAAATGCAGTAAAAACAGAAATATTGAGAAATACCTGTATGTTTGCAATTTATAATAACTATTTTCTATTTTGAATATATTTTAAAATGTAATTTATTTTCTGTTATGCAAAGCTGAATTTTCAGCAGCATACTCCAGTCTTCAGTGTCACATGATCACATGATAGAAAGCTCAAAAGAAAACGCATTTATATGAAATATAAATCTTTTGTAACATTTCTTCTTTGTAATTTTGTTTCTCAAAACGTGAAATTGCACATCCTATTTGAGTCTCCAATTCACATGGGGCAGTCGTGGCCTAATGGATAGAGAGCTGGACTGTAACCCGAAGGTCTCGGGTTCGAGTCTCAGGTCGGCAGAGATTGCTGGTGGGAGGAGTGAATGTACTGCGCTGTCTTCCACCCTCAATACCACGACTGAGGTGAGACCCTTGAGCAAGGCATCGAACCCCCAACTGCTCCCCGGGTGCCGCAGCATTGGCTGCCCACTGTTCCAGGTGTGTGTGTTCACGGTGTGTGTGTGTGTGTGTGTGCACTTGGATGGGTTGAATGCAGAGCACAAATTCCAAGAATGGGTCACCATACTTGGTCACACATCACTTTTACTTCACTTTCATTTTGAATTTTATTCTTACATCAATTCTGAACAGCATACAATCCTGTTGGTTGCTGAGATGTACTGTATGTTTGTTTAGAGTGTCACTAGGTGGTCACTAGATAGATAAATGTGCATTCAGGGTGCAGGGCTTGTTTAAATGTGAGCATTATTGCTTACTATAGCAAAACACAACTGATTAATTCTGTCAGAGTCACACTGCATTGTGAAAATGTATGTGTGTCAGTGTTCTAGATGCACAGTCCAATCCAACGTCTCTGAAATTGCAATTCAAATATATTCATAACTTACATTAATGCAGGATGTTTTTTCATGAGCAATATTTCTGCTGTAATGCATGCTCATATGCTCATCCAACGACTGGCGTCCGCGATGCTCTCTATCGCTCTATCTCTATCTCGCATCGCTCTCTCTCGCTCTAAGCTCGCCTCTCTCTCTCTCTATATCGCTCTATCTCTCTCTTTCACCTCTCTCTCTCTCTCTCTCTCTCTCTCTCTCTCACCTTCACTCTCTCTCTCTCTCTCTCTCTCTCTCTCTCTATCTCTCTGAGAGCAGTCAGAAACTGGTTTGAGGTCAGCTTGAGTACAGTTCACCATTTCTGGCTTTTACTGAAGCAGTGTGCCATTATCTGAGCTACACACAAACAAACACACACAGATGCACGCGGGTGGGGACGTTTCATAAGACTATCGATTAATAGCATGGCACAGATAACAGAATGCATTGTGGGTTTGAATGTTGACACTGCTGTCCTCATAAAATGACAGAATAGGCAGTGTGTGTGTGTGTGCGCATGTGTGTGTCTGTGTGTGTGTGTGTACGTGCGCGTGTGTGTGTCTGTGTGTAAGTGTGGCCCGTTATATCTCTAAATCTGGCGGAATAACACTCAAAAATAAAATATGTTTGATTGTTTCAATCATTTAGTTTATGTCATGCAAGTATGCAAATTATACCGTTTAATTTCATGTTTAAAACCTATTCATGTATTTTGTTAGTCTGTTTGTTTTTTAAAGGTAAATAGTTTCGCAAACTTCTGCACACTAAGGCTATGTTCACGCTGTGAACATTAGTGCTAAATTCTGATTTTTGTTTTCTTAGATCTGATTTTTTTGTATAGCTGTTCACATTTTTGTTTTAAATGTGGCCAATATCAGATTTCCAGTGTGAACAGATCATGGTTCTGAACTGATCCGCATGCACAAAACAACAATACAAACAGGGTTGCCAAGTTTTCACAACAAAATCTGCCCAATTGCTTTTCAAAACTATAGCTCCATCGTATTCCGGGGGTAAATATAGCAGATAGCTTTAGTGTGGTCACTTCAATCCACTGAGTTGAAAACAACAGTGAAAGGTAACCGAAGACTTGCAGTGTGAATGCATAGCCAAAGTTGGTTGGAATTGAAAAGATCAAATACCATGTGGTTTGTGCTATTCATGAGAAAAACAAGATCTTAGTCACATGTGAGCAAAAAAAAAAAAAGACACATTTGGGCCACATTTGCCTGCAGTGTGAACGTAGTCTAATAGTATGTGCGTTTTGCAGTATTACAGCCCAGTGAAATCTGTTGTATTTTTTCCCATGTCATTTTATTTTTCACATTTTGTGCTTTCCATTTTAATACTTCTGAATTCCATTTTGGTTTCATTTAGAATGTCTCATCAATTCAAAATCTGGCAAACTCCTTGACACTGTGTTATACAACACATTCTGTCCACAGTTTCTGCATTGTGGAAATCATAGAATACAGTATTGCTATGTCATAAAAGTGTTGGAGTGCAGGAATGTTTGCATGACATATACTGTTTGGGTTTGCATGTAGCATTACCATATAATTCATTAACTAGCTTAAAATTCATCAAGCACATTTGACACTCGCAGCACTTCGGACTGCACTAGTGTTATGGCAATAACGTACTTAGTCTTTAAAGGAATAGTTCACCTAAAAATGAAAATGTACTCACCCTCATACCATCCAAGATGAAGATGAGTTAGTTTCTTCATCAGAACTGATTTGGAGAAATGTAGCATTCCATCACTTGCTCACCAATGGATGCTCTGCAGTGAATGGGTGCCGTCAGAATGAGAGTCCAAACAGCTGATAAATACCTCACAATAATCCACACCAATCCACTCTATTAATTAACATCTTGTGAAGCAAAAAGCTGCAACAAATCCACCATTAAAACATTTTGACTGTGAACCATTGCTTCTGGCCAAAATACGAGTCCATAATCCATAAAAACAGAGCACGGTCTTCTTCACTGGAGTAAGTGTGATAATGAATTATGGAATCATACTTTAACCAGAACAGACTGTGTACTGTTTAAAGTTAAAATGCCTTGATGTGTTTGCTTCTAACAAATATGCATCGTTTCACTTCACGAGATGTTAACTGATGGACTTGAATGGTGTGGATTATGTTTTTATCAACTGTTTGGACTCTCAATCTGACGGCACCCATTCACTGCAGAGGATCCATTGCTGAGCAAGTGATGTAATGCTACATTTCTCCAATTCAGATGAAGAAAAAGTCATTTACATCTTGGATGGCCCTGAGGGTGAACACATTTTCAGCAGATGTTCATTTTTAGGTGAACTATTCCTTTAAGAGACGAGAGAGTATCGATGGTGATCTGTTTAGCTGTTTGAGAGGTTCTGAAGTCTCCAGTTTGCCTGCTGTAATGAGTTATTACTCTTAGATTCATATTACGGCACCATCTGCTCTGGGAGAGACATGCTGTCAGATAGAGAGAGAAAGCGAGCATGTCTGTTAGCAGCGCTTGTGTAACACAGTGATTCTGCTTTTCAATGATGTTGTATAAAAATATCACGTTCTTATAACCACTGTGAGTTTATTCCCGCTTTGTGCTCCTTTACCATGAATAGGATGTACAAATATTTTGGGAACATGGTAAGTGTTGTTCATTTTGTCTTATGTTTAGTATCTTGAATGCAAAAGCGCAGGAATAACAATCAGCAACAAGTCCAGGAACATCCTAATGCCAGAGCAGTGCAGCCAGATACCGTCGTCAAGGCAACACGATCGATGATTCCTCTGTAAACATCTCTCTGACATTCTCTCTCTCTCTCTCTCTCTCTCTCTCTCTCTCTCTCTCTCTCTCTCTCGCTCTCTCTCTCTCTCTCTCAGAGCTGTACAGATTCCAGATAGATCCAGAAATCATTTGAAAACTCCATAATTTCCATAAAGAACTTTACAATCTCTTGTTTATTATATGGCCATCTACAGTATGTTCTGAAAAAAGCAATACAACTATTAATATTAATTGTGAACATTGTCTTGAGATGTTGAAAAAGAAAATTAAATCATATGTTGTTTTTTTATCGCATTGTGAAATATACATATCTCCTATGATGCTTTGTCTGTTTAGGGTATAAAAAAGGACTGTCCCTAATATTGACAATGAACGGTGTCTCAAGGGGAATTGTGCCCCCGGTTCTGGTTATTTCATTATTGTGAGTTCTGGGGTTGTGTGTGTGTGTGTGTGTGTGTGTGTGTGTGTGTGTGTGTGTGTGTGTGTGTGTGTGTGTGGTGTGGGTGAGGGTGAGGGGTGGCGTTCCCTTTATACAAACACTCTTATTTTCACCTGCTGTGTGTCTGCGTCTCTCACACACACATCACATCAGAGTCTCTCTCAATGATAAGGCAGTAATGGATCTGTGATAGTAGTGCTGGACTGTAATTGGATGGTTTTTCAGCGCTTGTCATCTGTCTCTCTCTCACCACTGACAGCGGTGGCTGTCGTTATCTTGGCAGGGTTTCCTTAAAGTGAAGCAGGGCTGTTATATATTTTTTTAAGATCAGATCACATTCGCTGTTCTCAATCTGTGTTGCCATGATGAGGATCTCCAGGGATTACAAACGTAGAGATGTCGAGCTGTCAAGCTCTTATTCTGCCATGATCTCTTCATACTGATACTGTTTTAACATCTATAGTTCTGAAACGTCTGGAGATCTCTAGTTCACGAAATACCAAATAGTGAATATTATTTTGTATTTGGTGGGAATATGGTGGCTAGTTAGTTCTTGATATAGTAGTAATACTAGTGAATAAAAATATAGAATATTATTTGATTGAGTCCTAGCATGTAAATCAGCTGTTATATGTATCAATGAAAAATAAACTGACAGACATGTTGAATCAAGAAATCACTTAAATATAACCTGTCTGACAAAGTGAAGCATGCTTAAGAGCAACACATCATGCCGCGATCTAAAGAAATTCAAGAACAGATGAGAAACAAACTAGTTGACCTGTATCAGTCTGGAAGGGGTTATAAAGCCATTTCTAAGGCTTTGGGACTCCATCGAACCATGGTCAGAGCCATTATCCACAAATGGAGAAAACTTGGAACTTGGTGGTGAACCTTCCCAGGAGTGGCCGGCCTACCAAAATTACTCCAAGAGTGCAACGACGTCTCATCCAGGAGGTCATAAAAGAACCCAGAACAACATCTAATGAACTGCAGGCCTTACTTTCCTCAATTAACGTCAGCGTTCATGATTTAGCAATAACAAAGAGCCTGGGCCAAAACGGCATCCATGGGAGAGTTTCAAGGCAAAAGACTCTGCTGACCAAAAAGAACACAAAGGCTCGTCTCATTTTTGCAAAATCTTGATTATCCCCAAGACCTTTGGGCAAATATTCTGTGGACTGATTAGATAAAGTTGAACTTTTTGGAAGGTGTGTGTCCCGTTACATCTGGCATAAAACCAACACAGCATTACATAAAAGACCATCATACCAACGGTCAAACATGATGGTGATAGTGTGATGGTCTGGGGATGCTTTGCAGCTTCAGGACTTGGATGACTTGCCGTAATTGATGAAACCATGAATTCTGCACTCTTCAGAAAATCCTGAAGGAGAATGTCCGGCCGTCAGTTTGTGACCTCGAGCTCAAGCGCACTTGGGTTATGCAGCAGGACGATTATCCCAAACACACCAGTAAGTTCACCTCTGAATGGCTCAAGAAGAAATTAATTAAGGTTTTGGCCTGGCAAATCAAAGTCCGGTTTTAATCCGATTGAGATGCTGTGGCATGAACTTAAACAGTCATTTCATGCTCTCAAACCCTCCAATGTGGCTGAATTAAAACAATTCTGCAAAGAAGAGTTCCTCTACAGTGATGTGAAAGACTCATCACAGTTATCGCAAATGCTTGATGGCAGTTGTTGATGTAAAGGGTGGCAGAACAGTTAATAGATTTAGGGGGCAATTACTCTTTCACATAGCGCCAGGGCAGGTTTGGACAGCTTTTTTCCCTTAATAAATGAAACCATTATTTCAAAACTGCATTTGTATTTACTCAGGTTATCTTTGTATAATATTAAAAAAATGTTTGATGATCTGAATCATACAAGTGTGAAAAATATGCAAAACAAATTCCAAATAAAAATTCACACCATATATATATATATATATATATGCTGTGAATTTTAATTTGGATTTTTTTTTTGGAATATATATATGATTTATGTGGTTTATGAGGACACAGATTTGTATAATGACATGGGTATGACAGGTATTACAAGGAGAAGGTGATTTATGAGGACATGTTCAGTGTCCCCATAATTTAAAATGCTTATAAATCATACAGAGTGAGTTTTTTTGGGGGAAAGTAGAAATGCACCGTCTCCTGTGAGGGCTAAGTTTAGGTGTAGGGTAGGTGTAGGGCAATAGCACATACAGTTTGTACAGTATAAAAACCATTACACCTATAGAGTGTCCACGTAAACCATATAAACCAACGTGTGTGTGTGTGTGTGTGTGTGTGTGTGTGTGTGTGTGTGTGTGTGTGTGTGTGTGTAAAATTTTAATTATATTATTCTATTCTATTTTTCTTAAATAGTTCAATAATAGTTCTAAGTTTAAATACTATTATTATTATAAGTACTCATAATGGTTTTATAAATGAGCATTATATCAGCAATCAGTCACCTTGCTTTCTACCTTACATATTGTCCAATGAAACATCTATATTGGCCAACCACTATCACTTATTAATTGTAGTACTAGCAATCTTGCGTTTGTAATATCGTGTTCATGTAATATTGCAGTAGAAGTGTGTGTAATTAACTAAGCTGAATGTTAGTTGTGCATTCACTTCACTACATCTAAACACACTCAGTAGTTTCTTTTATCATGCATCTTAATAAATGTAGAGAGGGAATTGAAGCTCAATTCTGTTGTGTGTGTGTGTTTGTTTGAATGCTGTGGCATACTATGTCATCAGCATGTAACGCGCTGACAGACTCGTTTATTTCAGTCCTGGGAAGAGCTGAGGCTGATAACGATGGTAATTTATGACAAACTGTGTGAAAGCAAATGAATCGCAGATGTCCGTCAAAGTCTGGCCGCTCTTTTATCCCAGACTAATGAAACGTCTGCAGTTCCTCGCCGGGGGCGTAAAGGATGGCCATTCTTTGTTTGCCTGTTTATTTGTGTATAAATCATAAGTTTGGAGATGAGCGACAGACGACAGACCGCTGCCTCGCTGTCGCTGTTGCTTTTCTCTCTGTTTTTGAGCAGAACATTTAGTAACGATTCAAGAACGGATGGTTTTTAGAGGAATAGATGAGAAGTTGATCATGTTGCTCAGAACCTCGATGACTTTCTTTAGTGGAATGCAAAAGATGAAATTCTGAAAAGTGTTTTTTTTTTTCTTGTCATAGACATATAACATATAACATAAACATTTAAAGAAAGCCATACAGGTTTGCAATGACATGAGGGTAAATGATGACATAATGTTTTACATTTTGTGTAAACTCTGCGTTTAATTTGTTTTCAGTTCTTGTTTGTGCACGTTCAGATCAAACACATAACTAAATAATACAAGTTTGTCAAGACAAGCGTTGTTTCCCAGAGAAAGCCTGATTAGAATGTTCAGGAAGTTGTTTTAATAAATTGAATTTAGCATGTTTTAAATAGGGTATCCTAGGTAATTGCTAAAGTGTTGCTAGGGTATTCTAGATGGTTGTTAGGTTTTACTGGCAATTAATTGAGTGTGGTTGCTAGGGTGTTGCTAAGGTATTTTAGGTGGTTGCTAGGGTGTTGCTAGGCAGTTACTAAAGAGTTGTTGCCAGTGCATTGCTAAGGTCTTCTGGGTGGTTGCTAGGCTTTTGCTACAGTGGTTGCTAGGGTGTTCTTGGTGGTTGACAGAGTGTTCTGAGTGGTTCTGTAGGGGTTTTATGCAGTTGCTAGTATGTTTCATCATATTGCTAGCATGTTTCAGATAGATATATGTTGATAGCATGTCCAATGTTAGTTGCTAAAATTAGCTAGTCATCTAAAGTCTCAGAAAAACAACAAAACAAGTTTAAACTGAACAGCATTATGTTGGCTTCTCATATCAACATAATGAAGTCAATTTAGAACACCACATAACAACTACATAGCAACGCCTTGACAACACCACCTCAAAGCCACAGTATCAACAGCATAAAATCTATTTAGAACACCAAATAACCACTGCATAGCAACACCATAGTATCGTAGGAGAAATTTGAGCCCCACTCACATTTTCTTCAGAAAACGTCATAATTTTTTAACTTTTCGACCTATTTTTTGTTGGTGACTTTCACTGTTCTGCCACCTCAGGTTTGTCACACTGCACTCATTTAGATATGTCAGTTATCTTGATTGACAGGGGATTTTCAAACGCTGTACTAATTCCATTAAACCACAGACCAGCAGCTAAACTCTCCACACACACGCTGTTGATAAGGTTACGCCACGATCATGCAGAGCCTGTCAATCATACGCCCGCCGGAGGTTAAAGGTCAGTGTTGTTATCTGCAGAGAATGCGGTGTTGTATTCCAAGAGCGTGCACACCCACACTTGATGATCTCCAGACATGGTGGGCACCAGTGACAAGCCATTATTCATTTTGCATAATTACATCCTTAACACCAATCATCGATGTCTCGCCATGGAAACGTGCCTCGCCATGCAAACGTGCCTCGGAGGAATATTCTGGTCTGGAATACTCACAGACCCAGGGGAGCGATGCTCGCTACAGATCCTAGAGAGACACACAGATGATCGATATCAACTTAGGCCAGCTTTCTCATTTAGATCAGTGCTGCAATCTGTAAATATATCTACAGATGCTGATATGAAGATATGTACACAGGGCCAAAATGTAATTTTGCTAAATTCTTTTGGCAAGTGTATTGAGGAAATATACTTTCCCTTGAATTACATCACTTACTCACTCCTCTGCAGTGAATGGGTGCCGTCCGAATGAGAGTCCAAACAACTGAAAAAAACATCACAATAATCCTCACCACTCCAGTCCATCAGTGGACATCTTGTGGAGAGAAAAGCTGTAGATGTAATTTGTAACTTGTAACCAAGTGGAAAAGTCCATCTCCTGTTGTCCTCTCACATCAAAGTTCAAAGGTATATTTGTTTAGAACGGTTTTGGACTGTTATGTGGCTTGTAAACTGCGCATGATCTTGGAGAAAGCAATATTACAGATTGCGGACTCGTATTTTAGCTGAAGGGTACACTTTGAATTTAAACAACCTTAATGATGGATTTGTTTCTTACAAACATGCAGATTTTCACTTCACAAGACATTAACTGATGGACTGGAGTGGTGTGGATTACTTGTGGATTATTGTGATGTTTTTATCAGCTCTTTGGACTCTTATTCTGACGGCACCCATTCACTGCAGAGGATTCACTGGTGAGCAAGTGAAGTAATGCCAAATTTCTCCAAATCTATAGTTTTGTAGTTCATAGCTGCGGGCAAACTGGGTGTATAGTGTTACTAGCTAGCAAAGCCGTTTTTACATTCATTTGGTTCTTGGCAAGTGTTTTGGCCCCTGTGGGAAGGGTCTGATAAAAGGCTAAACCGAGCTTAGGGTTGCCAAGGAGACCCAGTGTGAAACATCAAGCAACTGTGCAGTTTCCTTCATCCAGAACATCTCATTTCTGACTGTTTGTTTCACTCTGGCCAGCCTTTAAATTCTGTGCAGGGTTATTATAGTTAAATGTAAACTTAAATAATTAAATATCTCCTTGCACTGGCTACCAGTTGTAGTTCGCATCCAGTTCAAGACACTGATGCTTGCATATAGGTCAACCACAGGCTCAGCACCCACCTACTTCCACTCACTATTACGAATCCACATCCCCTCCAGAAGCCCCGCCTACTTCCACTCACTATTACGAATCTACATCCCCTCCAGAAGCCCCGCCTACTTCCACTCACTATTACGAATCTACATCCCCTCCAGAAGCCCCGCCTACTTCCACTCACTATTACGAATCTACATCCCCTCCAGAAGCCCCGCCTAGTTCCACTCACTATTACGAATCTACATCCCCTCCAGAAGCCCCGCCTACTTCCACTCACTATTACGAATCCACATCCCCTCCAGAAGCCCCGCCTACTTCCACTCACTATTACGAATCCACATCCCCTCCAGAAGCCCCGCCTACTTCCACTCACTATTACGAATCCACATCCCCTCCAGAAGCCCCGCCTAGTTCCACTCACTATTACGAATCCACATCCCCTCCAGAAGCCCCGCCTAGTTCCACTCACTATTACGAATCCACATCCCCTCCAGAAGCCCCGCCTACTTCCACTCACTATTACGAATCCACATCCCCTCCAGAAGCCCCGCCTACTTCCACTCACTATTACGAATCCACATCCCCTCCAGAAGCCCCGCCTACTTCCACTCACTATTACGAATCTACATCCCTTCCAGAAGTCTGAGATCTGCTAGTGAACGACGCCTCGTGGTACCATCACAGAGAGGCTCAAAATCACTCTCCAGAACATTCTCGTTCACCGTTCCTGGCTGGTGGAATGATCCCCCCCCCCCCCCATCCAGAACGCTGAATCCCTGTCAAACTTCAAGCAACAACTGAAAACTCATCTCTTTCAACACTACTTGACTTCATCCTAAACTTAACTATTTGAACAATGCCTGAGACTTGGTGTTATTGGCACTTCCTCTGTCTGTTTGCATCTTCAAGATGAATCATTTTAAGTATTCCCCAATTGTAAGTCGCTTTGTATAAAAGCATCTGCAGAATGACTAAATGTAAATGTAAAGTATATACAGTTATGTTAAAAAAACATGTTTTATTTCAGATAGTTCCCAATGCAATATTTCTCATTTTAATTTTTTAACTTGATGTACTAAAATAATAAAAACTGAAATAAATATAAAAACAATATAGGCTAGACATACAGTTTTACTAAATTAATAAAAATTACAAAAATGGCCAACAAAATGACTCAAACTTAAAAATAAATATAAAAACAAATTAAAAATATTAATAAAAACTATAAAAGTGACTATATTATATGATTATTATATAATGTTTTCTGTGGTGTTTTTTAACCATGATGAAAACTTTCCATTGACTTGATTTGCTATTGATTTTAAACTGAGCTAATGATAATTTCTATCTTCTAACCCTAAAATTAACCTTCACTCAACCTTTCTGCATTTATAGATTTTAATTAAGATATTTATTATGTGCATTAAGCTGTGTTCCTCATGGGAACATTGTTGTTCCCCTCCATATAGTTGGTTCCACTATCGTTACGGGGACATTTGGCCCTCACAATACAGTCTAAACCTGACCCACAGATATACAAGAGCAATCGAACTCCTCCATCTTCCCTGCTGTGCTGAATTCAGCGCACACGCTGCATTTGCTGTTGTAAAATGGGATAAATCATTTTAGAGAGAGGTGTGTGTGTGTGTGTGTGTGTGTGCGTGTGCGTGCGTGCGTGTGTGTGTGTGTGTGTGTGTGTGTGCACGTGTGCGCGCGCGCTCCTGTGGATAGCAGCATGCCGTCACACTGGACCATGAGAATCAGTCACACACATGTGCGGGTTTATGGCTATATGAACAGGAACACAAACAGCTGTTTTCTTAATGGACATCGAAGCAAAAGTGTTTTGCACTCTGAAATACTGGATTCTGATTGGTCACTTGGAGCTTTTGCAGTCAAATATATTTTAGATGAAGATGCTACACTGTCCCAGCAACTGGTTTCCTACCAAGCTGCATTAGTTCCTTATCGGCTGTTTCTTTGTTTTGAAATGTTTTGAACTCAAATCAATATTTCACATCCAGTTATTAATTGTTTTCTTTTAGCCAGCAAACAATATAATGTACAGTAATAAAAGGCTCTAATGCATTTTCTTTACATTAATGACTGGCTGACTGCACTGCATATTGTCATTTACTTATAAAATTAATAGTTTTAGTTGTAAAATCTGATTGAGTTTCATTCAAAAACAGCTGTTACATGCAGATTTCTGACTGTATTAATGCAGCAAGTTTCTACAAACCCATAAACACCATAAACGGCATATAGCTAGGAAAATAAACTATATTATTTGATAGCTTCTTGCGACGCTTATCATTATACTGATGTCTTTTATCATATTTCTGTTGCAGAAAGCACTAAATTGCACATTAGAATTGTTTTACTATGTTATGGAGTGTTTTTATGTTGCATCTTACAACATGAAACAAACAAAATGTGGTAAAACGTGCAACCATGAGTGGCTTATATTACGCATTAAATCACTGCCGCTCCAAATGCAAACATCTTTTATGATGCAGGATCATCCATCACGTGTTTGTGTGTGTGTGTGTGTGTGTGTGTGTGTGTATGTGTGTTAAGGGTGAACGTATGACGTTCCTCTTCGTTTCTCTCATTTCCTCCTTGTGTCTGTACTCAAACATTGATGCTGTTTGCTTTCAGCCGCTGCCTCATTTGCCCGAATAAAAATTTATGATGACATTTTCTACATTCCATAAAGTATTCATAAATGTCATTACTAATATCTCTCATAGATCATTTAAATTGATCTGTGTGTCCGGTGTGGCACAGCAGGAGCCGTGTGGATGTTTCTCCCACCTTGCTCAGTCTCTTTTACTCTGGGCTGTTTTATGCTATAGGATTCTGCTTGTAAACAGGGTATTTAAAGGAATAGTTCGCTCAATTTAAATTTGCTAAAAAAATTACTCGCCTTCAGACCTTTGAAACATGTTTTTTTTTGTTTTTTGTTTAGCATTATTCACTTGCTCTCTGCAGTGAATGTGTGCTGTCAGAGTGAAAGAGCAAACAGCTTTTAATTATGTAATTTTAGCAATGGTTTAAAGTTAAAATGCCTTAATGATGGATTTGTTTCTTACATACACGCAGCTTTTGGCTGCTCAAGACGTTAATTGATGGACCGGAGTGGTGTGGATTACTTGTGATGTTTTTATCAGCTGTTTGGACTCTCATTCTGACGGCACCCATTCACTGCAGAGGATCCATTGGTGAGCAACTGATGCAATGCTACATTTCTCCAAATCAGTTCCCATGAAGAAACATATTCAAGCAAGTTTACAAACCAATAAAATATTATATAAACAGATATGTAGTTTGAAGGAAGAATAGCTTATTGTGATAACCATAAAACTGCTATTGCTGTTGTAGAAAGCACTTATAAAACAATTATTCAATTCTTTGAATAATTCAAAGAATCACTTTCAATGAACTTTCAATGAACAGTCACTTTCAATGAACAGTTCTTAAAATAATCGTTGTTTTCTTAGTGTGAAGAACATTTTAATAATCTAAAGATTGTTTTCTCCATTATAAAGAACCTTTTGTGGAATGAAAAGGTTCCATGGATTTTTTAGATTCTTAATGGAAACATCAATGCCAACAAAGCTTTATTTTTAAGACTGTAGAGATTCCTTTGACATCAGGCTGTAAACCCCGTTTTGGTTCCAGCTGGAACCTTTATGAGACGAACAATAGATGATGTGAGTGAAACTCCTCAGGGGCCAGAAGTCGTACTTCTCGTATTCTTTCTGTCTCGGTCTCTCATTAGAGCCGTGGAGAGATATGACACAGGGACGGAGGCTGATGCAATTACAGTGAAACTGATTGAAGGAGAGGTCAAATTATCACAGCAATGATTGTCCTTTGTCTGAAAGGGGAGCGTGACATTCTGCAGTGATTAACGTGTCAAAGAGAAAAGAAGTGAGGGAGAGAGACATGTGAAGAGGGGTTTGTTCCGTTCTATAGCTCCTGATTATAATGTCACGCCTCATCCACTGTCACACCGGCCATTTTATTTGAGGCTGCGACTCGGTGATCATGTGGAAAACAATCAGATCCTATCAGAACCAATCAGGGCTCACTTCAGTAAGGCCTCCACGTGTGTGTGTGTGTGTGTGTGTGTGTGTGTGTGTGTGTGTCTGTGTGTGGGTCAATAACCACTGGAGTCTCAGCACTGATATCAAGTGTATAGAAGCTAATAGACTGATATATTGATTAAAACTGATTAATTGATCAGTATTTACCCATTTTTGTGATTATTGGTTGCTTATTAACAGTAGTTTTAGTGCTTTCTCGTGTTAAACTACAGTTCGCTCTGTCAGTGGATAATGCACAGTTTCTGTGAGTGAATTTTGAGGAAATATCATACAAAATTTGCATTTGGTCAGATTGTATAACATAATATGAGTGTTTCTTCAACTATAGGTAATTTTGGCAACAGACATTCCACACTCTCAGTAGTTTAATTTGTTTGTCTATTAACATTGTCCAACAATATATTCATAACAGGAGAATTATGTTTTTTTCCTCTGAAGCATAATTTTTTAGCATATCTCAATTATGTCTACAATCTACTGTGTGTGTGTGTGTGTGTTTTATATTATGTATTTTTGTATATGCATTTGAAGTATTTTAAAACTATTTTTTAGATATAAAAATAGTGTGGAGTGAAGTAAGAGACATAAGACAAACTAAAAGAACACAGCTATAGAGGACATAATTTGCTTGGGATGATGATCAATTATACTTTGTTTTAATTACACAAAGTGGCCGTGACTCTACTGCATATTACCATAATAGAGCTTGCTGGATATGATTTCCAATTAGTGAAATGAAGCAGGAGACTGGAGCATGCACAGGTTCATATGTCCTCATGCACAGCACTCTTCAGGAGTTCCTCTGGCCCAGTAAATCAAGGCTGTAGTGGCGTCGCAGGGGAGCTGTCCGGCACATGTGGTGCTGAAACACTCCACAGAGGCTCTGTGACCGTGCATTCAAATGGATCCTTCCACACACACACACACACACACACACACACACACACACATCTTTTAACCCTCTCCAGCGGTGAAATATTGATGAGAGGCTCATAATGGGGAGAGCAGATCCTGTGTGAGAAACTCACACATGAATTATAAACATGAGATCATGCCCCGTCTATGTGCTCAAAGTGAAGACATCAATATTATATGCCAGAAATTAGACAGCCTCTCCAGTTTCACACACACCCCAGTATGTTTCATGGATTGCATTCACAACTGGGGAACACTAGAATACTGTACTGTGTATCATTAACCGGTGGGGCAGTTACAGAGTCAGCTGACCGTTTTGCTTATAGATAATGAACGTTTAATGTTTTCCAATACTTTTGAGTAAATGTTGCATAAAATGAATGCTGGATTTAATAAAAAAAAACTTTCATTTAGTGAGGATGCTTTAAATAGGTCAAAAGTGAAGACATTTATGATGTTATAAAATATTTCTGTTGTACATAAAAGCTGTTCCTTTGAACTTTCTTTTCATCAAAGTATCCCGAAAAATAAAATGTATCATGGTTTCCAGAAAAATGTGAAGCAGCACAACAGTGTTCAATTTTGATATAATCAGAAATGTTTGTTGAGCAGTAAATCAGTATATTATAATGATTTCTGAAGATCATGTGACTCTGAGGACTTGAGTAAAGATGCTGAAAATCACTGGATCCTTTGATCACTGGAAAAAAATTGATTTTAACAGATATTCACGTATAAAAAAACTGTTATTTTAAATGTATACTTATATTTTACTGTTTCTACCGTATGTTTGATCAGATAAATGCAGGCTCAGCGATCACAAGAGTCTTCTTTCATTAAAAAATCTTACCTACCCCGAGGTTCCTAACTTTCAAACGGCTGTATGTGTTTTTTAAATACATTTTTTAAAATATTTTTTTCAGTAGGTATGCATTAAGTTGGTCAAAAGTGACTGTTAATTCAAATAAGTGCTGTTTTTATGAACGTTCTATTCATGAAAGAATCCTGAAAACCCCAAAGCAATCCACAAAAATCCTAAGCAGAACAACACAATTACATTTAGATAAATATTCACATAGAAACAGTTCCTTTAAATAATAATAATAATGTTTTACTGTATTTTCACACACTGTCTGTCGGACTGCTTATGCTACAGTAGCAGTATATTCACAGGCCATTCTGTACACATCCCAGAGGCACTCCTACACAACACAGACGTCCTGATTACGTTCAGATGAATTCTGCTCACATGAACACTGGAGGAAAGCCAACATACAGCCAGCTTTAACTTACAACATTACCCATGATTCCTCAGGCAGCCCATTCACTGTATATACAGCGCCAAAATACCAGTACATGATCTCGAAATCTGCATTTAATAGCCTCAATCTAATGCATCTGACAACATAACTATGATTTTTGTCTGTTTGTATATTTGTTTTAGCTCACTAATTAAATTACATTTCTTTTAATTTATTAGAATCTTAAGTAAACATTGTCTAGATGTGGCACGTAAGCACAGAGACTGTGTAAAACAGGATGAGGAACAGATGTGTTTAATCATCTTTGATCTCATGCCTTAATCTAATTGTTCATATGCATATTTATAAAGGTATTATTTGCTCTGTTTCAAAAACTACTGAGCTTCCACACTGTCAATCCACAATGCATTCTTGGATTGAATTTTCTGTATACATGGAATACATTATGCTGCTTTGTTTATGTGAATATCATTAAAATGCTTTCACTAGGTTTCAGAGCAGAGCTTTTATTATTGCAGTGTTTGTATGTGTATGTGTATGTGTGCATGTCTATTAATAACTGGCATTAAGCATGAAGTCTATAGGGAGCTGCTATTGTTAAGATTAACTACTGTGAGGTCCGGCACGATGCTGCCACATTTGACACACACACACACACACACACACACACACACACACACACACACACACACACACACACGCATACATACACACATACATACACACACACACACACATACATACATACACACACATACACACACACACGCATACATACACACATACATACACACACACACACACACACACACACACATACATACATACACACACATACATACACACACACACACACACACACACACACACACACATACACACACACACACACACACACACACACACACAAACATGTTCGAGTACTCACGTAGGTTCTTGTTTATTACACACACTACAATTCCCCAAGGGTCACTTCGCTGACCCGAACATACACACACAACCTCATCCATTTTAATGCTCTGTTCACAGACAAATATGAGAGTCGGAATATTTTCTCTCTTCGCTGATTTACAGGAGAAAAAAAAACTCCCTAAGGTTTCATCTTTTGGTAAGTTAAATGTATTATATGTATGATAATAATTTTAATCTGAAATAAACATTCACACAGTATATGTACCAGTGTTATTTTAGTATTATTTAGACATTGTTATTGTTATTAATAGCTAGAATTCTTCTTCTTATTTTTATATTTATTCCCCTGTTTGCTAATTTCTTGTGAGATGTAGTCCTTTTTTTAAATAGTTTTAATTGTTTTTTATGCCTATATTGTTTTTATGAATTTTACTTTGGTATTTTAGTACTTCAGCATAACATAAATGAAAATGTGAAATGTTGCCTTGCCAAAATCTTTGTCTACACAACTAATTCCAAGCCTTCAGCGTGAAATATTTCAATAGCATGAGAAACATAAATTTAGTGCAGTGTGTCCAAACATTTTACTGGCTGTTTATATGATTTCTCTATTTCTAAATGAATCCTAAATGTTTTTTCACACTGACAAAAATGTGAAGTGACAAAGCCGATAAAAGTCATTCATTTTTAATGGAGATTTGAGGCAACATGAGCAGCTAAGGCTGTACGACTTTATTCATATTCATAGTGACGTGTTGCAACGGTTACCAAGTGAAGAAATACTGCAGTTGAGTCCTGCCAATCGCACTCAGTATGAATGCACCGTTATACACTCATCGGCCACTTTATTAGGTACACCTGTTCAATTGCTTGGTAACACGATAATCAGCCAATCACATGGCAGAAACTCAATGTATTTAAGCATCTAGATGTGATGAAGACGACTTGCTGAAGTTCAAACCGAGCATCAGAACGGGGAAGAAAGGGGATTTAAGAGACTCTGATCGTGGAATGGTTATTGGTGCAGACGGACTGGTCTGAGTATTTCAGAAACTGCTGATCTACTGGGATTTTCACACACAACCATCTCTAGGGTTTACAGAGAATGGTCCGAAAAAGAGAAAATATCCAGTGAGCGGCAGTTGTGTGGATGAAAATGCCTTGTTGATGTCAGAGGAGAAGGGACAGACTGGTTAGAGATGATAGAAAGACAACAGTAACTCAAATAACCACTCGTTACAACCAAGATCTGCAGAATACCATCTCTGAACACACAACACGTCGAACCCTGAAGCAGATGGGCTCCAGCAGCAGAAGACCACACCGGGTGCCGCTCCGGTCAGATAAGAACAGGACACGGGGGATACAATTCACACAGACTCACCAAAATTGGACAATATAAGATTGAGTCTCGATTTCTGCTGCAACATTCAGATGTAGGGTCAGATTTTGGCATAAAGAACATGAAAGCATGAATCCATCCTGCCTCGTCTCAACGGTTCAGGCTGGTGGGGGTGTAATGGTGTGTGGGATATTTTCTTGGCACACTTTGGGCCCTTTAGTACCAATTGAGCATCGTTTAAACACCACAGCCTACCTGAGTATTGTTGTTGACCATGTCCATCTCTTTATGACTACAGTGTACCATCTTCTGATGTACTTCCAGCAGGATAATGCACCATGTCACAAAGCTCAAATCATCTCAGACTGGTTTCTTGAACATGACAATGAGTTCACTTTACTCAAATGGCCTCCACAGTCACCAGATCTCAATCCAATAGAGCACCTTTGGGATGCGGTGGAACGAGAGATTCTCATCATGGATGTGCAGACGACAAATCTGCAGCAACTGCGTGATGCTATCATGACAATATGGACCAAAATCTCTGAGCAATGTTTCCAACACCTTGTTGAATCTATAGGGTCCAACCCGGTACTAGCAAGGTGTACCTAATAAAGTGGCCAGTGAGTGTATGTGCCATCATGCTTTTCATACGAGTCTAAAATGGTCTTCTGAGCACTGTGGAATGGCAATGGAGCAATAACCCAGCTCTCTGTAGCCAATCAAAGGTGCTGTAGGCTTTTAAAGCAGCAAATAGCCATTCAAGGTTGCGTAAAGAGAGCGATTCGGTCACTCTCCTTGGGGAATAGACTCTGACGTATCTAGATCAAGCCGTGACAGATGTGGAACCTGGGCAGAGTTATCGGGCCAAGGTAGCGGCCCAGCAGTGCAAGTGCATTGATTCACACGGCTAAAGCTGCCTCGTATTGATCCTGGAGGAGTGCGAAAACGGATTAGAGATAAAACCGCTCTCAAATCACGCTTTAGTAAAGCCGCCCTGGAATTATTACAAACAAAATAGGTGAATGACCAATCAGTCCATGCTAGAAATAACCGCTCGGACAAAGGAAAGGTCTGAAAATGTCAAAGATTTTCAAATGTCATTTAAGTATCAGATTTCTGGAGACATTCTCACGGCTGAACTGACTTGTATTCATTGGAGTGAGAATAGGAGTGTTTATTGAGGTTTGAATGCTGCCGTAGGGGCTTGGATCAAGCATTGATTGTTTGGGATCGTGTCATATAGTTTTAGAGATCATGAAAGGTCAGCTGACACTGATACAGTGGCCGTGTTTGCCCAGGGTTACTGTCTTATTGTCTCATTATTTCACCTCAGGGTATTTTGACATCGTCCACCTGTCTGTTATACTGTGTCCCAGTTCACATGATGTCCATCCTACACCCTGAAAAACTAAATATCAGTCAGAAATCGCTAGTAAATTTCACAAAGAATTGAAAAGAAAGAGCAAGTAATTGAATTAAATGTGAAATATGGAGGTAGAACTATTTTATTTTTTTGTAAAATGAATTTTGTTTTATTTCCAACTTAAAAAAAATGTATAGTGTTTATAATGATTTGGTGAATTCTAAGCCCAGGTAGTATGTAAAACAAAATATATGCCTACAATTTTTATAACATTTATTATAAAACATATAATATATATATATATATATATTTATTTATTATATATTTGTTTTATGTTTTATAATAAATGTTCCGTGAAGGCATATTTTAGTTTATTAAAAGTATGCAGTCTTGTTCTGATGTTGCTCTTTCTCATTACTTCAACAATCCATACTTTTAGGTTGTAGTATAGACTTATGTGATCGGGAATCACTGAAATAGATTTCTACGGTTACATGTACGTGTGAAAGAGATCTGTCCAGAAACGTTAATCGGATCCAGCAGGAAGATGCTTCCAACAAAACTGGGAAACTGAATTAGCAAACAATTCAAAGTTATCCAGTGTGCTGCTGTACACATAACTAGATGAGCCCCTGAATGCCATATAATCAAGTATACTCAGACGTGTCCCTGTGAAGGCCAGACGCGTCCCAAGCTGCAGGTTTCTACATCTCATTATATTGAGTTAGCATACGCTGCTACGCCAGATCCTCCTTTACTCCTGTACATCCTCCTAATTTGACGTCTAGACGGATGGTGGGTTCATGCACGCCTACTGTTTCAGTGGATTACGTGTTATATAAGTGCAATGCTATTAAAGCTTCAACATCATTTCAGCATTATCATCCTTTCCTCTTGTACCTTCTCGTGGAAATGCACTCAAGTCATTCTGTGAAACAAAAGCCTTTTTTCTAAGTAGGACATTTCTGTATGTGTGAAATCGGCAGCCGTGTGCGCGCGTGTGTGTGTGTGTGTGTGTGTGTGTGTGTGTGTGTGTGTGTGTGTGTGTGTGTCATGATGGTGCATCAGACCATATCTGTGGTGTCTGGTGTGTGAGTTCAACCATGATTTTTCACCATTAGGCAGTCTTGTATTCATCAGTTATTCTCCCACCGCTTGTATTATTTAGTCACGTTAGTCACTGGGTTACTGAAGTGATGATGTCTATTTGACTCCAGGAGGTGAGTATCATAATAAAGACCTTTCTTTAGTTGTTTCTTTATTTTGTTTGAACATGAGGATAAATGGCACAATAGAAATAAAGTTTACAGTAATAATACTCTACTTAGTTTGTACAAGTGATCCAATCCAACACTTCACTGAGCAATTTATAAAAAAATGTATAGATAAAATATAGAATAAAAACAGCAAATCCCCTCTATCTGTCTGTCTGTCTGTCTGTCTGTCTGTCCGTCCGTCCGTCCGAAAATAAAGGAAATACAATTAATTTGAGTCAAAAGTAAACAAAAAGTGCATTCAAAACTGCACAAAATCTGGCACAGATATAAGCCTAAAAATATTAAAATGGTAGTATAAATGAAGATAAAGATATACAATGAAAGACAGGAATGTTGGGTATTTATGCAAATTGTAATAAAATTAATCTTAGTCAAAAGTAAAACATGTTCCAAATATTTTGTTCATTCAAAAATTCTGTTTATCTGCTCATTCTGTTAATGGATCAGATATCAAGCCTAATAATAATATAAATAAAGATATACAATGAAAGACATGAATTGTCCAGGACAAATTTCCCCCTTAGGTGTAAAAAAGTGTATTGAATTGAACTGTATTTATCTAGAATGATATTAAAGGGAACTACTGCACATTTCACTGGAATGTTGGAGCGGTAGGACCAAATAAGGGGAGAAAAAGGTAGAATATTATTGCAAAGAAAGTAAGAAAGATAGTCCATGTATTTTGGTAAACTCCTTACTGGGACAAATCAGCCGTGCATGGATTGTTGTCCTTCCCTCCCAAACGAAGGTGCCGGCGGAGCAGGGACACGCTGCTGTAATGAGATGAGTGGCTGTGTCGTGTTCAGACTTCCTGCTCCCGAGGGAGACGACAGGAAATCACTCCTCGTTCATTTCTTTCTGAGGCCCAGAGTTCTCAAGGATTAATCAATGTTAACCTGCTTTAGCAAAGACACTTATTTAGCAGATACAGGAACGTCCTGACAGCAGGGTCAATATCAGGAAATATCTCACAGTGCATGTTCTCGGCTCACGCTGATGGAAAACCAACCAGAGCTTCGGCCCGAACACTACTGATGCTGGTCAAGGCAGACTGTGCTTCGTTTGATGGGAATGAAACGAGGCTTTGAGGGATTCAAGTACAGCTCGATCATTGGGTTTTACTGTCTTCATGGTCATTAAGCCGCTGTCAGGAGTTTTGACTTTTATGTATTTGTAATGTTTAGCTGACTGAATGTGTACACAAATCCTTCACAGCTCTCTCACTTCCATTCACTTCAAATTAAAACCATTTTACTGACATTAAGATATTTGCATCATGCCAACTAGCAAAAAATTAAATTATATATAAATAAATAGAGTAATATGTGTTCAAAAACCTCAAAAATTTGGCACCATTTGTTTTATTAATAAAATGATATGTAAAAAAAAATATAAAACTAACAAGATAAAAACAACTCATAGAAATTAAAAGTTACTAAAACTAACTAAAATTATAATAAAACAGAAAATCTAAAAATAAATTCTAAATAGATTTCATAAAGAATGATGACATAAAGTGAAAACACAAGTGTTGTTTTTTGTAAAACTTTGTTTGGGGTGTAACAGCACACTCCCGATAGATCTCACAGTACTTTAAACAAAGCCAAAATAGAGGTCAAATCATACTTTTAATATTATTACTTCTAATACGTATTATTTTGAAGACATGAATGCTCTTATTCAGCAAGGATGCATTAAATTGATCAAAAATGACATTTGTAATTTTACAAAAATTAGATTTTCCAATTAAAAAAAACTTTCTATACACCCCCCCCTATATGAATATATTCACATAGAAAACAGTTATTTTAAATTGTAAAAAAAAATTCTAATATTACACTTTTACTGTATTTTTAAACAAATAAATGCAGCCTTGGTGAGCAAAAGAGACTTCTGGAGAAGAAAAGATGTGTTTTGAACTAGATGAGAAGAGAAAGGAAGGTTTGTACCGCCACGAGCCGCTAGATGATCAATGATGATCTGTCAGTGATGCAGGTTATGAGAGCTGTCACTCAGACCGGATTCTCAATCTATTGATACGCCATCCATCAAACACTCCTGTCATTGGCCACCTCAGGCTAAGCGCTGATAAACGGCGTGGGCGTTTGATGTTCTGATTGGCTAAAGCGCCCGAGGGGAGGAGACTGCGTTTAACACCTTTGATCTCCCGCCTTCTTCTGAGCGATAGAAGAGGAGAACGGGACGAGGAGGAGCGATGTTTACCTCAAACCCTACAGCTGTCTCTGTCTCTCTGTCTTGAAGATGTCAGATCTGAAATGTGCTCATCGCTGGGGTTATCTGACATGGCAGCCGTGTGTGTGTGTGTGTGTGTGTGTGTGTGTGTGTGTGTGTGTGTGTGTGTGTGCGTGTGTGTGTGTGTGTGTGTGTGTGTGTGTGTGGTCAGATGGACTGAAGTATTCTGAAGAACAGCACTGCAGGTCTTATCATCACAGACCTGTCGGTCTCTCTTCATCTTTTTCTCATTGTCTGTACGTCTCCTCCTCTCATGTAGTTCATTGCATCTGTCACACATATGTGATCTCTATATGTTTCATTTTGTACACTCAAAAAAATATTTAAGCCTGAACTTAAAATGTATTTAAATTGCATATAAAATCCATCCTTTTGGATTACTATTTTCATTTATTTAAAAAATTATGTTTTCAAAATGCATTTATTCAAATTTCCCAGAATCAGCATAAATCTGTGTAGTTTTGCTATAGGAAAAGATAAAAAAGGTCATTTTGAATCTCACAATTTTGTCTTAGAATATCGGGATGTAAACTCCGAATTCTGAGGGAAAAAAGGCAGGATTGACAGATATAAAATCAGAAAAAATAGTTTTCATTTTGCAATTCTGTTCTCCAAAGAGTAAAAATTAAAATGAGGTAATTGGTTTGCTTTTTTACCTCACAATTGTGAGTTTATATCTCCAAATTCTGAGTTTATATCATAATTCTGATTTTATATCGGACGACTTTGAGTTTTCCCTCAATTATTTTCTCAGAATTGCATTATATATATATACTCTATAAAAAAGATATAAACCGCTAAAAATAAATTAATACTTTTATTCAGCATGCGTTTCCAATAAATGCTGATTTTTAACTTTCTATTCATCAAAGAATCCTGAAAAAATTTGCGCCATTTCAAAATTAAATAAATATAGACAGCACAACTGTTTTTAACATTACTAATGATCGTGTTTGTTGAGCAGTAAATCAGTATATTAGAATGATTTCTGAAGGATCATGTGACTCTGAAGACTGGAGTAATGATGCTGAATATTCAGAGCAATAAATAAGATTTTACAATATATTAAGCTAGAAAATTGTTATTTGAAATTTCAATAAGATTTCACAATATTCACAATGTTTACTGTATTTTTGATCAAATAAATACAGCCTTGATAAACAGAAGAGATGTCTTTCAAAAAACGACCTTAACTTTTGAACAGCGGTGTATTTCATTAATAGCATTACAAACTTTGAAAAAGTTGAAAAAAAGTTCTAACTTTGAAAAAACTTGATCTGTTTTAAATGTACTTCTGGCCTAATCATTGTTTGTTGTTTTATACTTACTAAAGTAGCTTAGCAACTTTTGTGCTCGTGATATGAGCAGTCTTTTGTGAGTGATGCCACACATGAAGAGAAACCATCATATGGCTCCATTTGAGTTTTTTTAGACGGTAGCTGCCTATGTAGACAGCATTTAAGTGTGACTTTCGGGACAGGACCGGTGTCTTCCTCCTGACTGCTCACGTCTCTCTCTTTGTGTGTCTTTCACGCTGTCAGGTTTCTGGTAGCTGTAGTTTAATCTGAGCAGCACGAGGCATTAAGCCGGGTTCAGGTGATTACAGCGTTTGTAAAAGGTTTAAAGGCACGTTGGGTTTCTGCCCTCGGGGACAGAAGATAAGCAGAACCCTCCGGAGATCCACCCTCCCGCTCCTCATTAACGCCACACTTCCAGACGCTTCCCCTGGTTTTGTGCCGTATCAATAGGCGGCCGGAAACATAATTACGGAGCTCATGGAGTCAGCAGGGCAGGATAGAGTCCTGGGAGTTTATTTACCCTCCATTTTTAGGGAATCATAAAGAAAATAAGCTCCTTATTAAAAAGCCGGCTATTGTTCGGCTGAAACGGTATAATTATGGGTTGGAGAGGTTAGATGTGTTGCCACTCCGCGGCGAAAGCAGCTCTAATGATGCCGATGAAGATCAGGATAATGATGATGATGATGAGGTTGCAGATCAGCCAGAATAATAGGAGAAAGACACCAATGTTCAATGCATAATAATCACATTAATAACTTTTTTTGTCAGCCAAACCACAAGTCCTCATGAGAAGTTCATATTTCAATAACTGAACTTAATTGGCAAGCTCACCAGTAAATATGTAAAGCTCCACCCCATTTATTTTAAAGAGCCTGGCCTATTATCATATGACCCACCACATTTACACATCCATTCATTATTCAACAACTTGACCCATCCTGATTACTATGCCTTTAGAGGTCATTTACATAAGTGATTTTTAAAGGTACAGCAGTAAAAAGCAATATTTAAATCTACTTTCTTGCAAGACATTATTTAAATTTATGTCTGGTATGTTTTTTTCATAGCATTATTCAGTGTTTTAATCCATTTTAAATGAACATATAAGGTCAGGTTAATTTATAGATCATTTATAGATTTATATTTTTATATTTAATGACTTTGCCATTTTACGATTGTAGTTCATTTAATTTATATATCATTTATATTTTTATATTTTAATGACTTTTGCCATTTTTACGATTGTAGTAAAAATAGTAATTCTACTAGTATTTTATCTTTTTAACATATCTGACCTCGTATATGATTTTTAAACAATTATTTAAACAATTATTGAAAATGTATGTGATTTTTATGTTTTTTGACTTTTATATTTAGTAATAAACAGAATGTTTCTTTCTGCTTGAGTAGTAATTCTATTCTTATTTAACTTTCATATGTTTATCTTTTAATATTCAATCTTTTAACATAATAATCTGACTTTCATGTGTTTTGAAATACTTTTTATGATTAACTGCTTATTCTTTGATTAATTTTAAACTCTTTAATTGTTTTAAACCTTAGTTTTATATGATTTTTTTTAGTATTATTAATGAAATAAATTTTCATATGTGTATCTTTTAATATTTAATCTTTTAACATAATAATCGGACTTTCATGTGTTTTGAAATACTTTTTATGATTAACTGCTTATTCTTTGAGTAATTTTCTATGATTGTTTTAGTATATTAATGAAATTAAAATGTTCATATGTTTATGATTTGTATATTTGCTTTTCTTTATAAAGTGCTTTGGATTATAAATGAAATGTGCTTTATAAAAAGCTTGTCTTGTTGAATGCGGTCATGTAAAACTATATCACGAGTGTTTTTGGTGCAAGAAACCTTGACTAACATCACACATGTGCGTTTAGCTGCTCCACTTTACTGCAGCACTAATGCTAGATGTCATTATGGTCTGTAATACACTTCATTCCTGATGTGAATGCATAAATGCATGCATATTTCACTGTCATATAATTCTCAGCTAGAGAAGTGTCTCACTCTCTGGGTCCAGTGATGGTGTGGAGTGAAGATCACAGCACATTCATTATTTACCGATCTTAAATCTGCAGCATTAAGAGCCCAAGCGCTTTAAAGGATCTGTGGGGTGTTTACTGGATTCTGGGCCTGAATAAATAGGCTGTTAAGATGCAGCAGTGTACTGAAGATCCGTCTCTGATTAAACACACTTTTGATGTGTCTGGGGAATATCACATCTATGAGTTCACAGGAATCTTCTGAGAGGTTTTCTTTGTGCTTAAACTGTTTTGAGTGAGTGTTTGTTTGGCTGTCTTCAAAACTTAGGGAGCTGTCTTTGTAGGCAGGCGTTTTAAGGGATCTTATGGCAGCATAATCATTACGCAATCATTTAACAAACATGGTCTTATTCTGTCTAAAGTCTAAGTCCTTGCATTTGTCCTTTTCAGAGAATATATTTATTCTGTTTTCAGTTTTAATTTAGTTTAAAATGTTATATGCTTTTGTTATTCGTTTTAGTTTTAATATTTCTGTTTGTCTTTAATTTCTTTTTCTTCCAGTTTTAGTCATTTTGTACTTAAACTTTGAATTAGCTTTATATATATATAACTTTATTGTGTTTTGTCAATTTAGTTTATTTTTTGTAATTTTGTTATGTGCTATTTTTTTAAAATAAATATTTCCATTTAACTTTTTTTTTGTCATTTTAGCACTTAAAATTATTTTTTTCAATTATTTGCCAAGGCAACTGTTATAATTATATCTTTTTTTAAGTATTTTCTTTTCATCTGATATTTATAATTTATATGTTTCATCTTTATATCTATTTTAAATA